>VOQJ01022194.1:44714-70674 GCA_015052665.1 Apistogramma diplotaenia | reverse complement strand
CCGTGTGGGGGAAAGGAAAAGTTTTTTTTTTTATAAATTTTTTTTTTTTAACAAAAACTATCATGTTGGTGTTTGTCACAGCGGTTGTCTGTGCAGTTTTCCCTTCCTCCTGAGGTGTGTGGGGGTGGACTGGAGGATTAAAACTCACAGGCTCAAGGGGCCTCCCACCCGCATGCTGCAGTGAGGGCTTTACAGCATTACTGGGAGGAAAAATGTATGGCAAACCACAGGGATGTATTATAAAATTACAACTCAAGACCTGAATGTGCAGCATGTATGATGGAAAAAAGGTTAATTATAACAACGATATTGAATTTTACTGCTTATTTAGAAGAAAATGTAATTAGTTTAATGGTTTTTATTTATAAAAGCCTTGGAATATAAACTTGGAAAAACAATAGTGAACAGTGTTGAAATACAGCTAGGAAAGACACGGGTTTAAACAGCTGCCATAAAAACGTCGCTCTGTCTCTCAGAATGAATCGAGGCTTTTTGTGACATTTTGCTTTATCGTATGACAAGGACTTTTGCATACTTTTGCATATTTGCACGTCTGCCTCGACAGATGGACAAATAGCTCGGCGAAGAGGAAGAAATGCAGATCGAGAGAGACGAGCAGTGCAATTTTCGAGCCCCAAAGCGAAGTTCTCAAAACTTGGGAGTCGAACAGCCGCATCGCAGCAATCATCTCACTTTTCTCCTTTTCACAGGTTGTGCTCACATAACAGCCTTAAAAATATCTCCTTGCCTATCTGCTCAGGCTCGACTATTCGTGCAGAATGAGGCGTACTGAATGTGGGAGGCCATGTGCATGCATCCCTTCATAAGAATATATGCAGAAGTGATGGAAGGACACAACACTGTCATAAGCCTCACTGAACTGAAGGTATGGCTTCTCGGGGGGGGGGCAGAAAAATAAAGTTATTCAAGTTTTGAAAAGATTTCTAAGGAACATTTCAACAAGCCCTTTTTTTCCCAGACAGCTGACACAGAGTAAGAAAAGCCCTCCAAAACTCCATTATTCATGATTCCTCTTACAGTATCTGTCCCCTTCGCCTCTCTTTCCTTTCCTTCTCATTTCTCATTTCATGTTAGAGTTTCTGTGATTGCACATTTTCTCCCGTTTCCCATTCCTCTCACATTCACCATTTCTTTCATAGCTGCTGGTGATAATGGGTTTCTGTCTTAGACCATAAACATTCGTCGTTACACATTCAAAGCTGTGAGGAAGTGGGCATCAATTGTGGAGAGGCATTTTGCTGTTGTACAACACAGCGAACAAATGACGGCATTCAGTGCACCTTTCTATATGTAAATATATGCATGTGTTTGAGGATGACAGAATGAGGGATTTTCTTAAGCCTCCCGTGTTTTGCTGCTGGATTCGGTGCACTAAATGTACAAACGTCTCAAGAATAACCTTTACATTTCCACCGCGGACTCTCACAATGATGAGAGTGCTGAATTAAAAGATACAGCCAAAGGGAGCCTAAAAATCACTCACACAATCATGTAATTTTACAGCCCTGTGATGGGCTGTGAAACTGCGGGCCGTCTTCAGGTGGGTCACAGGGTGAATCCATTACAAATCATCAGTGAAGGTCAACAAGCTGCGTGTCAGCTGGTTGTAAAGCCCTGTTTCAAAAAAGGCAGGACTGATGTGTGGAATGTGGATTAAAACAGAATCCAATGATTTGAAAATGATTCAAGTCTTCTATTTAGTTGAAAGCATCACAAAGGCAATATATGAATTATTGAAATGAGAATTGTTTTCTAATTGAATTTGATTTCAGCAACATACTTGCACTCATGTCTTTCTTTGGAATAATGGATGCTGTTTTTAAAGGTGTGATAAACAATGTGGATGGTCCCTTGCCTTTTCTCTACAGTGTCTATGATTTCTGAAAAGAATTTCAAATCTGGATTCATCAGACCAAAGGACAATTTTCCACTTAGGCTGGGTCCATCGTGAATAACTCTATGCATTACTAGGACTCTATGAACACACTTATTGCTTCCATGGGATTGCCAATCACATACATTTGATTGGTAGCCAGGTGCTTAACACAATATTTCCAGGAGTGTATGACACAGCATATTCAGTGCTTGCAATGCATGCCCAGTCAGCATGTTAAATGCTGAATTTCAATTAGTACAATTAGAAAAAGACTGAACAAGTATGGCTTATTTGGAAAGGCTTGCAGACGAAAGCCTCTTTACTCCTAAATGAACATGGCAACACAGTTTAGCTTTGCAAAACTGCATCTGAACAAACCACAAGACTTCTGGAACAGTAAGCTGTTGGACAGATGATTTAAAGTGGAGATGTTTGACCATAATGCACAATGCCTCATTTAGTGAAAACCAAACACAGCACAGTCACCTCATACCAACTGCCAAGCACGGTGGCGGAGATATCATCCAACAGCTAAAGCCTGGCACAAATTGGATCGTGCAATAGGAAAACAATCCCAACCACAGCAGCAAATCTACAGCAGAATGGCTGGAAAAGAAAAGAAAGTGCTGCAATGGCCCAGTTAAAGTTACTGTCACTGCACAGTTCATATTTGGTACTGTGGTGACAAAATCCCCCCAAAATCCTTTGCACTCTTATGTTGAGAAACATTATTCTTAATTTTTGACAGAGTGGTGAACCCCTCTTCATTCATTCTCAGCTCTTTTATGTTACTGACCTGTTGTTAATTAACCTAATTAGCTGTGAGATGTTCCAGGTTAGCATTACATACATTTTCTGCTCTTTTGTTGTCCCTGTCCTAGATCCTTTTTTTTTTATTAGAAAACCGTAATGTCTGTGAGGTTTGACAGTGATGTCGTCGTTCTAGTTTCAGTCAAATACTTCAAAGCTTTTGTATGTTCAGTATCTGTGTTATCAGCTGAGCGCCATACCTGTTCTCTACTATCTGCTGTCTGATCATTTTGACGTATTCAAAGCTCTCCACACAGCAGATGTCATACACCAGGATGTAAGCGTCGGCATTGCGAACTCCTCTGCAGCGCAAATCCAGCCATTCCTGAAAGGACAGATATGGACAGAAAGACATGAAAATACGCAAAAAAGTATGGCCGAGACCCGTTCCAGTCAAGCTTAAGAGATGACATGGTCTGTTAGATGTGAAGATTGTACAGACGTGTAAAGTTCCCAGACAGTGCAACCTAATGGCTGTGTCAACGTCTGACATTTCCTCAAATGCCACGATGACGTTATTTGTGGTTCTGGGTAAAATGCCTCATCCACTCATGAATAGATTCTTTGAATTGAAATGGGGAGTGGACATTAATTTCCCCCCTCAGGACAAACTGATGACTTTGCTACCACCGTCTTCATAAAAGAGAAAATTTAATCTAATACTCTGATTCGTGACAGATTAAAAGGCTAACGATAATCCTATCATCTTCGGTTCTTTTTTTTTTTACTGTTTATGTAGCAGAACTTTGCTCTGTCATAGTTTGCTTGCCTTTGCAGTTATAAAGTGCAGTCCATGAATTCCTGGAGCAGATATGGTGCTGGGAGTCTCACAGCTTTGAACAAAGTCATAAAACGCAGTGACCACCTGGCAGTAAAACACTGCATGCTGCTCAAGGACAATGACCGAGGCACGGGGAAAGCAAACACGGTGCTCTTTCACTTTTGTTGCATCTTTGTGATGCAGGTCATGTGATGTGGCAGAAACAAAGAAAAAAATCATTTGATGGCTATTAAAGTGTAATTAAAGCACACAGTGCAGGTGGATCTGTTTGCACTATACCGAGGGCCATTAGTTTTAATGGAAACACGAGGACCCATCTTTCTATCCAGCTGTGTTTCACTGAGCCCTCACAAGCTCACCACTACCAACATACTGCCTGTAACAGCGTGAAATTAATGTATAAACATTTGATCTGATAAAAGAGGCAGAGGCAAATAGTGGAAGTTCAGGGGATAGAAAAAAAATCTGCTGAGAGAAGGAAATGAGAACACAAACACAAGCCTGGGAGACTGTTGGGAAGATGAAAAAGGCAACAGCAGATCAAGGGATGAGCCGACATAACCTCTGGTGTTCCCACACGCTGCTAATGAAGAGCCCAGACTCTCTGCGACTGTCTCAGTTCACTTCGGTAAAATATAATTCAGTCCAATTTAATATCATTTATTGGGCAAACAGTGGAAATTAGCTTTGCAATAAGCAGCGTCATTCTTCTTAGATGCTGACTGCTGTAATACACAAACAGCAGCACTTCAGACAACTGGGCGATGAGGATGTTTCAACATGTAACATCTGGGGGGGGGGTGCACTTGTAGCTGGGAATGTAATTGACTAATAATGACTGTGGAGCTGGAGCTCTAAATTGCTAGTTTGGTGAAACATAAATGCTGGAAGCATGAAAAACGTGCTTTAGAAACCAAAATCAGTTTTCTGTCACATTTGGAGTCTTAAAGTGGCTTACGAGGCCCAGAGCCTCGATTCTTGTGGTTGCCATTCCACCAGTGCTTATTTCCAGGAAGTTGGACCTGTCTAATGCTTGGGAAGAATGAACACATTTCCCAAAGCTCAAACTGTTCTTCCAAGCTTAGCTTACAATGCTACCATGTCAGTTTCCTGCTTGAGGTATTTGAAAAATCATTTATTATCTTAGTCAAGGAAACTGTCTTAGTATAAATTACTTTGGTTTAACAAAAACAGCTCATTTTAGCATTGTAGCATAGCTTTTAAAAAATCCACATTCATTTAAGTGGGATCCAGCGACTGAAGTAAAATGTCAAACATCCACAAATGTTGGCAGCATAAAGTAACACTTATTCACACCAAATGACATGCTGTTACTTTTATCTTGCAAATGTTTTGAACAGGTTTAACAGCCCGAAGCAGTCTGGTCATCCTCCTCTGACCTCTGACCTCAGCAGCTGCTCACTGGATATTTTCTCTTCTTTCAAAGTCACTTACAGTAAATCACCTTTCTTCTCCGTTCTGATGCTCAGTTCGAAATTCAGCAGGTGGTTTTGACCATGTCTGCATGCCTATGAGTACCGAGCTGCTGCCTGATTAGACATTTGCATTCACAAACAGTTGAACAGATGTACCTAATGAAATGGTCAGCGAGTGTAAGAATCTTGCTTTTCATGGGAAGGGTGGAGCACCACTAATCAATATTAATATGATGAGCTACACCTCTGTTACTCTGATAGGGCCACCTGTGTAACCTGTGATACATTCACCTCAGTCAAAGCCAGTGGGCCCCTGAAGGTCGTTCACATTAAGTAAAACTGTCGTGTTACGTAGAAGTGAAAACCTGAAAAACAAAACCATGACCTTTAAAGTCTAATTTGATATGCGGTGGTTCTGGTTAAAAGTTCAGGCTGTCCACAGAACATTAACTGATTGGTTGTTGAAATTCGTATATCTGCAAATGTCATCATACTCATAAATGGATCTATTATCAAAGAGCTGACAGAGGAGGACTGCGTGTGGCACCAGAAGGCATTCTGATTCTCAGTCTGAACTTCATGTCAATGGGACTAAATGCACTGAACTGCTACCATCTGATTGGCTCATCAGATATTTGAAAGCACTTGAAAAGTTATACCTATTGAAACGGACCTTGAGTGTAAATCTTAGGTAAATGATTTATTCTTGTTAATTCCACTGACTTAAAACCTTGGAGCATTTCCACACACTCAGATTTATTTCACACACTGGCTGGTATTCTATTTGCTCCTAATCTCCGAGCTCCTTTTGCAAAAATAAAAATAAAATTCTGTAAACAATTTTAAAAAGCATTTACATAAAAATCTATTTCCACATGTGATCGCTGCCTCCTCTAAAACTGGTTATTTTGTTATGCGCCGCCACGATTTTCAGAGATATTCTGCTTGATGCTTTCTGACTGATGCACCTGAACCTCGGGCTCGCATGATTTGGCTCCTTCGGAGCCGTGTTTGTTGTGTCACACCGCTTTGAAAACGCACATATCAAAGTGCTGATTGTGAGGGCCCTTTAATTTTCATGCTTCTGATTAGCATGCAATCTAATGTGACCCCGGAGTGCAGCAGTGCAATGCTGATTGATTTGCTACAGTATTTTGTACAGCATTAAGTCATTTTTCCATGTGCTGTTTACGCTACACTTTCTCCACCACGCGCACAGCTTGTGCGACCTAAAATAGGAATGTGAAAAGAAGCAAATTAATTACACTGCTGTCAAGGTTGGGGGGGAGGAGGGTTTGCATTCAAATTAAAGACGTTGTACAGCCAATCTGTACAATGAAGATTAACTGATAGTTTGTGACAGGCGAGGCTCAGGGAACAGGCCGTGATCAGTGTACGTTGTAATGATAACACAGAGAGGAATACTTTGCCTCTTTTCATTTCGGAGGGGGTGTTTGTGTCAAGAAGCAGAAAAAGCCTCACAGATCAGCAGGAAGATAATGAAGCCAATCAGGCGAGGAGATGGCAATGAGATCACTGCCATCAAAAGTAAAAGCGTACAGTAAGTGGGACACTGGCAGTTGTTTTTCAGCAGGTTTTCAGCAACAGTTTTTTGTTTGTTTTTTTTTACTTTATGATTTCTAATTTCTTCTCGTCGCTCATGAAGTCCATTTATCCATTTTCCTCCTGGAGCCTGTCCCAGCTGATATCCTAAAGTGTCTAACAGGCTCAATCCAAGATGTGTTTGCCAAACAAACCGGTGTCATCGCAGCTCACCCCGTCATGATAATTGAGGTAGCTGACGACGTAAGGTGCGCACAGTACAGTGGCTCTGGTTGCTGCCTCACGTCCCGCGGGCTAAAAATAGCAGCTGGCGTTTTCATCTCATATCTCTTTGTTATCCAAGTCCTGTTTTTAAATGTGGAGGAGGAGCTACAGAGGCAGCAATACTACTTCTCCAAACCCAAACAAGAGGCCCAGGCAAAATAGAGCAATGAATAAAAAAAAAAGCAATGCACTGATACGCAGCTCATGAACCGTAACCAAATGAATGCAAAATGCATGTGTGGGCATGTTTATTTGTGTGTGCTCGCAGGATGTGAGAATGTGCTTGTGGGAGCGTGAATGTGAAGTGTGGTGCCACTGTCTGTGTCCTCCACTCGGTCTTCTTACCACAGCGCGGAAAAAGAGCATCTCATCCTTTGCTCCTCAGGACCCAAACAGAACATGTTTCCCTGACAACCGCAGACCATGGACAGTTTTTAGGAGGCTATGGCAAAGCTGCCATGACTCTGATATTAGTGGAGTCAGCTTAACCGTAATGAGTGGTTGTGATGGATCGATACTCCACCATAGGAGGGTGGCCACTGTAACCCGGCGGGGGCAGATGCTAAGCAATTACAGACATATCACACACACAAGTCACGCTGGTTGATTTGCAATTAAAATCCTTTATATTCCTGAGGGATGGAATTCTCTTTTCTCAGTAATGACCTTAACCAGCAAAACTATTTATTGCTCTTTGTTGTAAGTCTCCAGTGTTGAGGCGCTGTGGAGGCCTCGGCCTGTTTCTGGTTTCTTGCACAATCAAATGTCAGTGGGGTCAAGACTGGAAGTTCTTGGGAATTAGAATGGTTTGGCAAATTGGGAGATTTTCTTGTTTCCTGCCAGAGAGTTAGTTGAGAAGAATGTCTCTGCTGCCCATTAAATAATAAGATAAAGCAAGGAGCTGGAAGCTAGAAGCTTAGCATCAAGACCAATGCTAGGTCTAACCCAAGTGACAACCTGCAGGGCTGAAAAATGAAGCCAATGTTGAAGTTGCATTTAATCAAATAGCCATCTGAGGCTCCAAAAGTAAGTCAGTTTGCATAGACTCACAATTAAATACCTAACGTTACAATAGAAATATACACTATATTGCCAAAAGTATTGTCTCACAAGACTCAGTCGCATATTAGAGGTGATTTTTCAAATATATGATTAAACCTTGCATTTTTAAGGGTGCAGCTGAGTGATAGGTGGATAGCTGCTACTAATAGCTTCACCTCCACTAATTCAAAATCACTGAAAATCTCCACAGTGTTTGTGCTGGTAGTGACTTTTGAGGCATTTTTCATATAATTAGCTAACAAATAATATTGCTTGCCAGCACGTAACTGTCTAATTGTACTAATAGGCCATTCAAGGAACTTTTTGGTGAGTGAAATTTTTGTATTTTATTTGTGTGGCCTGGCTATAATTTGCACTGTGTCTTTGCTTGTCAAGCTTGTTAATCAGGTAAACCTCCGTCTCAAAAAAAAAAAGAAGTTATAAATTAATGGCTAAAAATGAGCTCTAAAACATTAACTTAGAAATCAGTGTGTGACATCACTGTGTCTGTGTCCATCTCCTGTGCGCCGTCTACAGCCGTCTCTATAAATCTCTAGAGTTAGGGCTATATTTTGCAGGGCAGACAATTTTGTAGTGTTGCCTCTGAACAGAACCACAGTGGATTTAACTGTATAATTTTAAATACAAGGAGTCCCAGCTTGTTTAATCCTTTGCGGTCTGAACTCTTGCATTCACGGACATCACAAAATGCTGTTTCCTCCCTAGAGATTTTCGATCAGGCCTTTACTGCAGCCACCATCAGCTGCTGCTTGTGTGCGTCGCTCCTCTGAGTTTCGTATTTAATAAATGAAAAGTTGCTCTATGGGGTTGAGATCAGGCGAATGACTCAGCCATTTAAGAATATCCCATTTATTTCCCTTGAGAAACCTGTGTTGGGTTGTTTTTGCAGTATGCTTTGAGTCATTATCCGCTTGCACTGTGAAACGCTGTCTGATCAGTGCAGAATTCGGCTGAATCTGAGCAGGGATTATAGCCCTGTACACTTCAGGATTCATCCTTCACCACCTGTCAGCAGCCATACACGCCCATGCCGCCATCATGTTTGACAGATGATGTGATGCTGTGGACCATCAGCTTCTTTCTGTCCTCCATGATTTCTCTTAAATGCTTTCTGCCAAAGTCTAGTCTAGCCTACCTGTTCTTGAGTGTAACTAGTGTTTGGCAGTTATAAAGGCTCTTTATTTCCATTCATGAAGGTCTAATAATCATTATACCTCGATAGTGATACACCTACCTCCTTAAAAGTGTTGCCTTTGTTAGACATTGTTCAGGGCATTCATTCTTTTTAACAGGGTACCAGATTTGGCCTCTCCTGAAGTTTTTACCATCTTCCAGAGAGGTTTATTTTGGCTTTTCAGCCAAATATTTAAAATTAGAAAGAAAATTTATAAAAATCAAATTCAGCACTTCGAAACAACTTAGTATGTCTGCTCCCTTTGTCACGGGACCTGGCCATGAAACTGTTCGTCAGTCAAATGTAGAATTAATTTTGAGCCTCTGGGGGGGATTGTGTATAAAAATGTCTGTAACTGTTAATGAGAATTCTTTCGTTAAACTCTTTGAATTAAAGCTGAGAGTCGGCACTTCAGTCACATCTGGACTGTTTTATTTAAAAATCAATTGTGGAGGTGAACAGAGGGAAAAAGAATGAGCCGTTATAATTGTTCGACATTATATTTATGGTAAATTGTCTGATTTGTCCTCAATTTCATTTCAAAAGTCTTGCAAATCCTGTCAGCACTTAATGCTTCAGTGATATGCGCGCTTCACAGATGCACACATCTTTCTGCTGCATCTGCAAGAGTGAAAAGCAATAGTTCCCCTGCTGTTATATATGAAAGTATTGACAGAGATAACTGAGAAAAATGCCCAGAGAGAGCAGGAGAGGGAGCAATTTGTGTGGGAGGAAGTCATGGAGATACATTATGGCAAGAACAAAAGGGAAAAGAAGAGAAAGTGAAAAGACAGGAACAAGAAAAATCATGCTGAATCTTCTGTCATGCTTAAATCCATCTGTCATCGCATCCTATTGACACACTGTGACAGATGCTCTCTCAATGCAAATACTCTCACCAACAGACAGACGCACCACAAAGCAAACAAATCATTACACCATCACAGCTTCATGGTTAAAATAATAGAAATCTTGCCTGTCTCCAGCATTAAAAATGATAAAAAATATCTCTGCATGTTGTTGAAATGGGGTCACAAGTCGCCTGCTGGAACGCTACTGCTCTTCTTATAAAATAATCTGAACTGATGAGAAATTGCCAAGCCACATCAGCGCGGAGGCGTACTGACTCACTCCATTCTGCAGCTTATTCATCACAAATTTTATAGGACAATATGAAACTCATTTGGTCACCCCTACCCCAGCAGTGTCCATTAAGCTGTGCGCACACGTTCTAATTGACCAAAAACAAACTCCTGCCCTCTCCTTTGTTCCTCTTTTATTCCCGGCTGCATTCTAATAGGGAACTGTGCCTTTATTGAATTTGCTGTGTTCAGCAAGTAAAATTCAATCATGATTCTCTGTGCCTGCTCAACTCACTGCTCATTATATCCACTGCCCGTGACCCAGGTTACATTTCTGTGGCCGAGGGTTAAACACAGACGAGTGCAGTGACTCAAAAACGCCCCGTGTCTCATCACTGCTCTCGCTGTGAATAGAGGACAGCACCAGATGAAGCAAGAGAGTGGGCTTTAGAACGAGCAGGACAAAGCACAGCAGGCTTTGCAGGTGTTGTTCCTCAGCGAATGAGTAACCATAAATCTGTCTGATGGAAATGTTGTGGCAGCACTTCAGCTAATGGATTTCTCTGCCCGGATACCTTCGACAAAGAGCCTGCACCACCTCGCTACAATTAGCATGAAATGTTCATGCAAAGATAATGAAATGGTGTGCTGAGGAAAGCTCTCTCACGTGACTCAACCTCTGGGACACACAGACGCACACTTGAAGTCATGAGATGCGCCTCGCCTCCTGCTCAAGCCTGCTGGCTTTTTCCTTAATGGGAGTTCAATGCACTTTAGCTCAAAAAAAAAAACAAAGAAGAAGAAACTCAGAGCCCTTACAGCAGGAATCTGCAGACGTGAACTACCGAAGCACTCTGCAGAACTCTTGACGCCATCCAATAAAATGTTAAATCTAGTAGGGGAGTTGTGTATAACTCTGACAAGATGATTGCTCTGCCCCTCAGCCCGCCCGTCAGATGTTTTCTGTGTTAACGCTGGGCTTTGTGAGTGCACAGAAAACCAACACTTTGGGAAGCCACTCTTTCTCCCTGTGCTTGGCCTGATCTCATTTTCTCAGTGGCACTTTCACCTGTGGTAGATAACCGCAGCTGCTCTTGGGAGGGCTATCTGTGACAGCGAAGGGGAGAAAAGGAGGTAAATGATCATCAGCAGCAAATCTTGCTGTTCTGACCCTGTGATCTGCCTCTGCAACGAGGACACAATGGACAGGAGTCAGACGCACACCCCACGTCAGCAGAGACTTGCAGTGGGACACGCCGTTTTGAGCACCGCACACACTCACACGCAGAAAAGGGATGCACTGTATTCAGCACTTAATGGGCTGGGAAATGATAAAGGGGATTTTAACAAGGAGATCATTTGTCTTGAAGGACAGATTCATATTGTTAAGTCTATATTATAAGCCATTCTCACCTGCCCATATGCAGATTGGAGGGGTTTCAGCTGCTATAACAGATCCTCCTCTCCACCTCAGAGAGAAAGAAAAACTGCCTTTCCAACAGTGAGATGATTTAATACGATTTCAACGCACAGGAAGTGACAGGGGCCAAAACCCACACTTCTGTAGAACTCAGTGTAAACTTTATTTGAAACTAAAACAACTCTTTATTAATCGGATTCAGACAAGGTAAGCGGAATAATAACACAAAGGGGATTCGGGATTTAAAAGATTATTGCTAAGACTGATTACGACTGTGGAAGCCTCGTAAAAATACATTTTTACTCAAAATGAGAGCTGTAGAGCTCGTCACCCATCACTTACAAGCCTCTGTGTTCCCCCCCTCTCTCCTCTCCCTTCCTCTCTTTTCTTCCCCTCTCTTCTCCACTCATCTGCTCCCTGTTGTTCCCAGATGCTACTGCCTCCATCTCTTCTAGGTGAAGCAGCTCTCGCTCATTCTTTCATTTGCTGGTTTAGTTGTGTTTTTTGAGGATAGAGGCTCAGAGGTCTGCAGGCTTTTGGTGCAGTTTGTAAATAAATTGAAGCTTGCGTGTGTCTAGCTGAGTGTTCTCGTTCTCCTTGGTTGTGGATGTAACATTACTTTAAGAAAGGATCTGTAAGGCAAACGAGGGGGAAAAGTTATAGTATCTAATAATGCTTTCAGTACAATCGTGTGGGGACTGTTTCAAGAGAGGCTAAGTGCAAGCTTGAAAACTAAATGAGATCCCTCACCCATCCCCTGAATCTCCAATTTTTATCAAGAAAGAAGCCAAAGCTCCAAAATCTGCAATGTGGCTGCAAAGCCTCGGCGCTCACTGAGCTTTTTCTTGCTATGATCCTGCGACCAGATGCGCCTCCAGCTAATGAGGTGTGGCATATGACCTGTGGTCGGGAATAAAAGGGCAGTCTGTTCTATTTTTAAAAAGGGACTTTTATCCAGGTGCCGTGGTGCTGCCTGAGGCACAGTCCTGCAGAATTAACACAGCCAACAGCAGCAGCGCAACCAACTCACGGAGCACCACTCTTTGTCGTCTGCAGAAGTCTGCAGGAGACATGTTATGATTAACGCACAAACAATACAAGTTTGCAACCCTTCTTCATGAGGGGGTTGAGAGAGAGAGCGAGAGAGAAAGAGTTTAAAGCGTCAAAGTGAAGCTCTCAGTCTTTAAGTCAAGCGGGTCTCCATAGCAACTAGTAGACTAGGGACATCTGATAGTGAAAGAGGAATAAATAAAATTGGTGTTTTGCCTTTGAGAGATGTTAGTGGCTGTGAACAGACGGGCACTTGTAAGATTAAGGAGGAATTAAACAAATGAGATGCGGGTTCAGGCAATCACAGACCCCCCAAGCTCGTATAAATCCTGCTCTGATAAACTTCCTGAGACAGAAACACGATACCTGACTGGAGCTCGATGGAAACGACGAGATTGGCGGGACGTCCAAAATCTTCAGCTCGTACATGTTCCCGTTCAGTATGACGGAGGGTCTGTACACATATCTGGTCCTGGTCGGCGTGTACACCTCCGAGAAGTCGTTATAGATGAACTGGCGGATTATAGAAGTTTTCCCCACTCCGGGAGCACCGATCACTGCGATACTCAGCGTCTCCACCATTCCTGGAGCTCGGGTTCAGCACCATGGACAGCGGCGACAACAAGGACAGATGTGGTAGTCCAGAAACACAGCTGGCCGCCGCTGCTTTTGTTGCTGCTCTGGTGGAATTCAGCCCACCCGCCGCTGCCCCTTTAACCAGCAGCCACTAAATCACCTTAACTGGCCTCAGCTGCGTTCAATAGAAGAATCGGTGGGAGAATAAATCACCCACCCGTCGAGCACAGAAAGGAAACTTTATCACCAAGCCACGCAGATGGTCAAAAATAAAGCCCAGCCACTAATGGATTGGTTTTCGCTGCCTCTGCAAGCCAACGCGAGGAGAGAAACTCTTGGTTTTCAGGGGACACCCCCAGGCAACCTCGTCCCCGGAGAGGAAACATAAAAGTCCGCCCTTGCTGTCTCCACATGGACATAATCCTATCAAGGCTATGCTCTGATGACCTTGTCCAAACGCACAGGAGCTCTCGGTGTCTTCATTGATTATCTCCTCCGCACCTCTCACTCATTCCCAGCGATGCACCACCGCGCTCCTCCATCACAATGAGGACGGGCGCGCAGCCGCTAGTCTCATAAGCTTTCCACGTGTTCCCGGATTGGATGCAACCCCCATAATCTTCTCGTTTTCGAATATTAAATGATCGATTTGCATGTGCGCGATTTAAGAAAGAAGAAGCAGTCCACACGGGCGACAGACGTGCGTATCCTGTGAAGGCATCTGGAGTCTTAACGAGCGTTGTGTGCCTGCCGTTGGAAAGACAGGAGCTCCCCACCTCCTCCCTCCTCTCTCCCCCTTCTCTCTCCATCATCATTTGCAATATCCACTGCCCTGCTCATCCAATAGGATCGTGTCATGCGCAAGGCGTGCGAAAGCTTTGAGCTCCCATACGCCGCAAACAAATAGCGCTAGAATAGGCCACATACTATACATCATCTCAGCACCAGGGTCATGGAGAGGCGGCGCAGGACCGAACATCATATCTCTGAGGTGACTTATGACTGGACAGAGTCTTCGGGCACGGGAGGTGGGATGTGTCCCATCAATCACTGCAGGCTGACAGCGGAACACGACAGACAAAGCTGAGGATGGCTCCTCAGAATAACAAGAGATGAGCTTCAGAAGAGTGAAACCTTTTCACGTGACTCTTTTTCTAAAGGGTTTACATGTTTTATCTCACGGCTCTGTAGATTCGTTTTATTATTAAAGCAAGTTTTTTTAAAGTACCTTTAAAAATTTGGATCAGCCAAGGAGCTGTCTGACAACTCGAGTCCAAAATAAGAATATCTAGAAAACATTTTAAGTTGTTCTAAAGAAAAGAAAAACTTTATTTTAAAAGTTGAGAAATGACTGTCACACAAGCCAAAATATAAGAACTTAGCTCAATAAAATATAGTGCAAAATGTAAAAAATTACACCAAACAGAATAATGGAAATGAGCTCAAAAAACCCAAATGTAAATTAAACAAGGAGATTAAAGCTAAAATAAATGCAAGCATTAGGTACAAGGTGGCAAAGCCTTTTTGTATTAAAAATAAAGAATCAACAAATATGAATGAGGAACACAAGTGTGCTTGAGCCGAGTGGTAAATATCAAATCTGGGAAAATGTCATTTGCTCCAACCAAGATGAGGTGTAACCTGAATTTATGGGCTTTCTCCCACATGTGAACATGTAATGAATCTCATGATCCAGAATCAGCTGCCATATGGTTCAATTCAGCTCCCCGGGTGGCTTTGGAAAATGTGGACATTTCAAGGGAGCGAGTATAAAGTAAGAAATGAACCATGAAGTGAAATATATTGTCTTTTTGTTTTACTGTTAGGATTTAACTTAATGGTAGAAAAGTACCTCTTTCAGCATTTACAATAGGATTTTCTGGTTTTGACAGTAAAAATGGGAGATTTTGCATTGATGCAATTGATTCTTACAAGTCCACTGTGAGCCACACTGACTACAGCAGCATTTCTTTATAATGTGGAAAAATATTAAAACTGCATTTTTTCTTAAGACATTTCAGGGATTAAATGTGAACTTAAACTTCTTTATAATGAAAGTAAGAGGAAGCAGCTTCACTGGTCCGGCTCAGAGAAGATGAAGCTGAGTACGTGATGTAAAATGAGTTTGACACTCCTGCCACTAAACAAAAAGTGGAATTTAGACAGTGTTGCAAGTGGACAAAAAAAAATCATAATTAGTTTAAAAAGGAATGCTTCAGGGTTTTATGTTTTCCTGCCAAGACATCAGTACATGTAGGCGATGAAATACTGCTTTCCTGTATTAACATTAATTACATTGGTAGGTTGGAACTGAATGATTGCTCTCACCCCCTTTAGGGATGCATTCATGACAGAGGATCAATATCATAGATGTGTGTGACACCTGCCACAGCTTCAGTGTGCAGACTTTCCTCTGGCCTATATGATTCCCGCAGCCGGAGATCTGAGACGAAGTGTTTGTGATCACTCTTAGCTTGTGCAGGAGAAATCTCGGTTAAGCTTTCCTAAGCAGGTTACACTTCCATGAGGACACACTTTGGTCAGACTTCATTCCTGGATCAAGGCTGAGAGTCTGCTGACTTTTGCATGCAAAGCAGTGAAAGCTGTTCAGTCATTAACACTGGAGCGGAGCTGTGCTGCCCATGAGACTAACGCAGAATGCTGCAAAGGTCAGACGATTTTGTGGTGTGTGATAACGGTGCACACTTCCAGCTCCTCAGGAGGAAATCTGGGCTTCACCAGGCAAATAAAACAGAGTTAATGTTCCACATCATTTAACACTGGAACTTCAGCATCAGCAAAAAAAATTTAAAAATCCACTAAACACACAATATGAATTAATCAAGACTTTTAATAGTTCTTCAAATGATGTACACACAATGGAAAAAAAAACATATGATTAAACATTTGATTTTTTTTGTACAGCATGTCAAATCAGCTGCATCACACACACAAAGACACACAGAACACACAGCCTCCGTGCTAGCGTCGCTGAGCTGATTCTGTAGCACCGATAGAAAGGGTACAAGTGTAACAGCTCGGAAAAAGGAATCCAACTAATCAGCCGAGTGTGCAGGTCAAACAGGGACACCACGTGTTGATCCAGCTTTGTTTTAAGAAACACGACATGCTACCTACATGTGCGCTTGTGACTCATAAGTGTTACAAACCATGACATCACTTGTTTTTTTTATTCCCCCCGCACCTGAGCCTTCATGTCAGGTAAGTCATGGATGTTGAGAGAGCTGTCACATGGTTACGTGGAGAGCAGAGGGCCCGAGTGGCTGCCGCTGACGCAGAGACAAGCAGCACTTAGAAAACTGTCGCCACATGAGGCCCTCTCCCAGTTTGCTGCATGTACACTAATGAGACCATGAACACAAATTAAACCATGGAATGACTGAGTAAGAGAGGAGTCAGGACAACTGCTGCTAGTCTATAAAATGTCAGGATATTGATGTAAAAATTAAACAAACACAGTTTCCATGCACATGGAAAAAAATAGGACATTCTGCTTTTAGGGATAAACGACGACCCCACTGCTAACCACTGACACTGAAAGAAAACGATAAAAGACAAAGACAAACAATAGTGTGGTTTTTATGTATTTGTGTGTTTCTTTTTTTAGGTCCCCACAGCCTTTCAACCCCTTCACAGAGAGAAGCGAAAAGGCAGTTAAAGCCTATTTTCTAACATCTTAATTGGAATTACTCCCCAAATAAATATGGCAAATGTGATGATTCACCTGCTGATCAAAGATGCTAAAAATAGACTCCAATTTCCAGAGAAGGAGGGTTAGAAAATTATAAAAGCCTCATGCAGAGAAACATTCACAGCTGTCTGCCCCCCCCAAAACAAATAAAGAGTGTTTAAGGATGGCTCGGGCAGGGAAGAACCGGGGGCCTGAATTCAAATAATTTAGCTTGAAATGATTTCCTCAAACTGAAGCATGTGGTGTGAAGAAAGAAGGGACATGATAAGGGAAGATAAGAGAGCCAGAAATCTCTGAAGCTTTGGGGAAAGAAAAAAAAGAAAAAGAAGGGGAGAGCAGAGCATTAGCCATCCTGATGAAATGGTTGGGTGACCAAACGCAGCAGGAAGTGGCTCCCGCGCTGCGTGCGCTTGTGGTGTGGTTCGTTGGAGGTGAAGGAGGTGAGGGAGGGGGCCTGCTAGTCTGTGAGGGCTGCGGCTGGGGTGACGTACGAGGTTTGTTCAGTTCTTCAGCGCCGCCTCGAAGCTCTGGAACACACACTGGGAAACCTCTGCAGCTCTGCACTTCAGAGAGACCTGAGGAGAGACGAGTTAACGTGAGCATGATTTGAGTTATGAATCAGACTGTTAAAAGGCTGCGCTTTGACAGACACGAGCAAACAGCAGGTTTTTAAAGACCTGCTGCGGGTTATATAAAGCAACTTAGAAAAGGCGATAACTTATTGTTTGATCTAAATCTTTGCTGTCTGAGTGTGAACAGAACAAAAAAAAAAAGTTTCAGCTGACATCTTCATATTTGTGCGCTTTTGGGATCTTAGTAACAGAACCTAAATGACCTCATTTTTCTTTTATTTCCAGAAGATTAAACTCATATTCCAGATGGGAAGAAGAAAGGCTCTGGATAACCCCCACCTCCCCGATTCAGTCTTCAGCACAGACACATGCACAGACAGAAATATAGATACAAATACACTCTAGAGACAACGGAAGAAGTTTCCACTCTTTGATCTCAGGCTCAGCTGGGAGTAGGTTTAGGATTAGATGGAGCTTCACAAAGTGCCCCCCCCATCATCGTACTGCAATCACTCTGCAGATGTCATTTCCTCAGATCCAGAAATACACCATTACAAGCAGCATGAGGCAGCTGCAGGACAGACAGCGCAAAGAGACTGTAAAAAAAAAAAGCGTAACAATTGAAAAAGACAGTGAGTCTGAATATTTTAAAATGTTTCGCTAATTAACTGCTGCACAGTAAAAACCAGCTGTGCTTTCTCTGAAGACGAGTGGAAGCCTTAATAACCCACACGCCTCTGCGAAGTGGCAAAGTGACGAAAACAACCTGCGTTTTTCTTGCCCTGACGGTACACACAAATCTTCAGAGTGCAGGCCTTGCAGCTTTAATCACCGGCATTTCTTAGAATCACATTTGTTCCGCTAAAGTGGAGCTGGGATAGTTTGAAGGTCACAGTTCGCCTACGATAAGCTCCGACCCCACGTGACACTGGATTTCAGCGACAAACACAAACGGTACTCAAAAGATAAGTAATTAGATCCCTGAGTGTCGTGTCCAGATTAGTCCTAAAATTCTGCATTTCAATATGAGTAATGGATCTCTGCATGCTATTAAAAAGGGTAGGATGACCTGCATTTCTCTAATATTTGATCATTTCAGCATTTTTCCCCCTGGTTCTCAAACGCTACACACAAAATACTTAGTTATAATAATGCTGCCAGCGTCAATGATCGGTTAGAAATTTGATGGGTGACTGATGGGAATTTCACATTAGGCCCTTCGATGACTCTCTGAATACCAATATCAAAGGCAGGTGACGGAGTGTGGCACGCTTGCTGCCAAAGTGCCGCAGTCGACTTAAGCAGCAACACTGCACAGCTCCTTCAGTGCTGCACCGTTACACTCGAGGCTCTTTATTAATGCATGCTGCTGCTGGCAACACTTAGACAGCCACGCTCCTATCAGCGAGATGTGAAGAAACGCACAAGCTCCAGCCACTGTGGACAAGCTGCTAGTAAGAGAGCAACTGTGAGAAACTGCAGCGCTCATGTTTTTAGCCAAGAGCCTGCTGCTAAAATATTGGTTTTATCAGACAAGGAAATTAAAAGGAGACAAAAAAACCCCAAAAACTGTATTATTGATGGACTGAATGCATGAGTTCTTTGTTGTGGTGTTTGTATAATTCTATGCATAAATACCAATAATAGGACATGCAACAGTTTTTATTTCTTTGCAGGTAATTAACCAACCTGAAAATGCAGGTTTTTTGGGGGGGGAAACTTACATAAAGGAGGCCTAGAGCCACCACACTGATGCAGCACAGCAGCACCGAAACGTTGGCTGATAAACGAAATGGTATAAAATTACACGCTGCCTTCATGAAGTACATGGACTACTGATAAGAACCACGACTAACATATATGCCACATCCACTAGGTACACATTGCTAGTACCAGGTTGGACCCCCTTTTCCCCTTCAGAGATGCCTTAATTCTTTGCAGCATAGATTCAACAAGGTGCTGGAAACATTCCTCAGATTTTGATCCATATTCATATGACAGGATCATACAGTTGCTGCAGATTTGTCAGCTGTGCATCTATGATGTGAATCTCCCTTTGCAGCACACCCCAAAGGCGTTTCTATTGGATTGAGAACTGGTGACTGTAAAGGCCTTTGGAGTACAGTGAATTCATTGTCATGTTCAGGAACATGGTGTGTGACATGGTGTTCTCCTGCTGGAAACAGCCAAAAGCTGGGTACACTTTGGTAATAAAGGGTATGGTCAGCCACAGGTTGTGGTGTTTAAATGATGCTCAGTTGGTACTAATGGACCAAACATGTGCCAAGAAAACCTTCTCCACACCATTAAACCACCAACATCAGCCTGAACTGCTGATAGAAGGCAGGAAAGATATTAGATATATACTTTCATGTTGTTTACACCACATTCTGACCCTGCGATCCAAATGCTGCAGCAGAAATTTAGACTCAGACGTTTTTTCAATCTTCTATTGTCCAATTTTGGTGTGCCTGTGTGAACTGAACCTTAGTTTCGTGTGCGTGTGTGTTCACCACACAAGCTAACCAGATTGCACCGAGGGTTTAGTGAAGCATGGAGATGGAAATGTCGGAGGCTGGTTTTCCAACAGTGGAGTCGGTGAGCTGAGTATTTATTGATAAATTCACAGTCTGAAATAAGTAAAACAAAAACATTCGATCCAAAGAAGGAGCAAAAGCAAACCAGCAGCCCACTGAAAGAATACTTTGCCCGAGAGAGAATTCAAAGTGTCTAACAGAGCCCTCACCTCAATCACACAGAGGCTTTTTTCCCCCCTTTGTTTTAAGTTGATGCTCTAGTGCAGATCAACTGAAAGCTTCACTGGCTAAAATACAAAGGAAACTTTAAACACAGCTGCCACAGAAACACTTAGTCCAGAGGCCACAAGCGCCTCGTTAAATTAAATACCGAAACTGCAGCTCACCTTTGAGAACTGTACATATTTTTTTAATGAAAAAAACAACAAGCTTCCTTTTGTGAATACTACGTTCGACACACGTGATTGTGCTACTTAAATAAATGATGCTTTGATATTTTTAAAAGCAGGAAATGCATTTTTAAGTGCAGCTTAAGGTTACAAATACTTTGTATGTAGAGTGGATTCAGAACATCATCTTTGATTTCTGATTATCAAACCAAAGTGTGCAAAATGTGAAATGTTTTCTGAATCCTCAGGATCTTGATCCAAACATTTGATGGGTCAAGATTAGTTAACACAGTCGAACTATTCTGTTCGCTGGGTAAAAGCTGTGACTCCTTAGCAACTGACCATATTAAAATATACACCATGGTGGAGTTAACACTGCAGCATATTTTAACATAATAAATTATCTTGGTATTAAATTTAAAATATTAATGACATGTATGAAGAAAAAAAAACTCCAGCATGTCCTGGAGTAAATAAATAAATGAATATAAAATAATCAATGTTTTTAAAAGGTTAGAATAGATCATGTTGTAATAAGCATGTACAATCTCCAAAATACTGCAGTCTTGTGCACTGATTTATACCACCACCCACAGAGATACCAAAGGGAAATACACAAAGGTTTCCATCAAAAATTTTGCAATTCTGATCACAGATTTTCAAGAAAACAATGAATCCACTTTTGTGTGGTCTTTTGTATTCACTGGACCGCTCTCTTTACCAAAACCCCTCAGAATTACCAGCTAAGTGGTGGGTAGAGAAAAATCAGCCAGCATTACTCGTCACGTTGTTGCCATGGGGACAAGACATGGCAGATGAGAAGACCATGCATGATGTCAAAAAGATGAGCAGTGTCTCTATTCACCACTGTAAATATCAAAGTAGACATGAGCCAATCTGGAAGCGAGTCAAATGAAATGTTAGCCTGGTGGTCCAGGAGGAATATGCAAACTAAACTGGTTTGGGGCCTCAGTTCAATTCTGAAGTTACACTGCTGACAAACACAGATCGAAACGCAGCAAGTTGACAGACCTACACCATTCAGAGCAGCAAAGTGTATGAGACAGTGCCGAGTGCTGAGGAAAGGAGAGAAGAAAAAAGAAAAAGCAGAGGAGGATGCAGAGATGCTGGTCACCAAATAAAAGCCTCTTCATATTATTAAAAATGGTTGTGATTAGAGCATCATTACTGGCAAGACTGAATGGGAACCTGACTGAACCTGTGAGGGGGTGAGACACATTGTGGCAGAGAAAATGAGGCACGCGCTCTCGGATTTGTCTAATTCCCGGGCTAATGAAATGTGGGAACTACAGACAATTGTGTAAATCCACAGCAGCCATAATGGCAAGATCACAAAATACAACGTGAAAGCAATTTGATGATGTGCAGTAAACTGATGCTGAAGATACAGAGAATTAACATCTTAATATCCTACCCTCAGCTCTAACACTACAGTTAGACTACAAGTGACTGGTCAAGCACGGTCAGCAACAATGTCCCCAATTCACAGGTAATGAATTGCTTTAGTGCTCATAATCATTCCTGGGCTAGTGTATGACACTTAACTACAATACTGCAGTGCTAAAAAAAACAAGAAGATGACATCATCTCAACTATAATTTTTTAAGCATCAAGTCTGCCAGGTACCAAGAAGTGTGAGCCACCAGTTTGTAGCTCCAAACTGCCAACGAACATCGCAAGTGACTTGCAGCCAGCTGCTCTATAAGATGTTTCAGCTGATTTTCAGATTCCTGGTCCACAACTTTACTTTCTCCATGAAGCACATTCACCAACTGGTCACAAGCACGATTCCAATATTAATCCTTTCAGCTTAAACAGATGATGATGCAGCAAGCCAGTGTTATCAATGTCGTCATGTCTCCAGTAATTCTTAATATCACTGACTGTCTTAGTACTGTCTAAAACAATGCACAGTTCTACCTATGAGTTACTACATTTCCATCGTTTTTCCCTGTGTAAAAGAAGAAAAAAATACCTGTATATGCACATACACACTAACATCTTCCAGTGTATTTATTCATTTTTCCATTGTTGATGAAGTGTAGAATCAAACCCAGCAAGCAGCAGGATGGGATGTGGAACTGGGACACAGCATCATAGAAGAGCTGAAGCTAATCAAGTTTTAAGATATCAGAAAGAAATAGGGCAGCTATGCTCAAACCTTAAAAAAAAAAAACAGCACATGTAAGCTGCAGCAAAACTCGAGCATGTTACCATGTGTCTCCACTCATGTCAGTGAATTAGAACCGTTTCACGCCTAGTCTTCAGACGTGCAATAGAACGCAGAAAACAGTGTTACAGCTTTGCTTCTTCGGGTCTAAAAATATCTTCCGACAAAAGGCTTTGGCAGCTTGGCTTTAATGTTCTGTGCCAAGAGAGCGCGGGGACCATGCAGCAGGCAGCCGCTCCGAGGGACGAGCGTCAGAATGCGTACTGAGTGTGTGCAGCATGGTTTACTTTAAAGTCTAGTCCTATGGTTAATGAATATTTTTGATTTATGTGCTAGGAGCACTTACACTCACACAGAGAAACGATGTGGAGTTAAGAGGCTAGAAGGTGGGGGGGGGGGAAACCCACCCTAAATTAATAACATTACACCACAAATGAAAAATAGTGAAATGGTTTGTCCAAATGTTCAATAGTTAGTTTTTTTATTCACCTTTTTGTCCCGTATCAGGTCAGGATATATTATGACTAAATAGGCTTAAGTGTGGTATGTGTAAACCACCTCAAAATTCTGAGGACTTAATGTGACTAACAAAGTGCCTAGTCTAGACAGACGAAAACAAAGACAGTTAATGCCACCTTATAAATAAAACATGATCTGAAAGCAGACCGAGTGATGAGCAGGGAGGAGAGTCATACCAAGGTCATCGTTCTAGGAGTTACACAGAATTTATTAGCCAAAGACAATCCATCAAGAGCGAGTCTGCAGCACGCTGACAAAACATGCAACAACACAGTACATACACAATTAGCCCGACATCCGCGCATTAACACATACATGCGCACGCAGATGAGTCACCATGGGTATGGCAAAGACACGCCACACACACAAGTTTTCCTTCACCCAGACAGGGTTGTGTCAGGTTAACGTCATTTAAATGATGTATTTTGTCCCAAATCAATCTTTTCCTGAACCCAGCAAAGCCGTTTTGTTGCCTAACAATCAAACTGCAAGTGGGGGGAAAAAAAAAAAAAAAAAAAAACACACACACACGCACGTAAAAGTAAAAAAAGCATTCTGGAAGGAAGCCCTGAGGGCAAACTTCTCCCACTACCACACATCACCATCCAATCACTGTCCCTTGTGCACACGGGCTGCTCAGTACTTCACAATAATCCCTGTCACATCTCTGCTTGTTCAAATCTGATATTAATGTCATTTGTCTCCATCTGCGATGTGCAGTATTATTTAACTCCATCTTCTTACTGATTTAATTTTCCAACTGGGCTTTAATTTCTGCTCAAAGTGCAGAATGGAGGTTTCCCTTTTTGTGTGTGACAGATACTCTGGATCAAAGAAGTGGAAGTCTTTGCTGGACAGTTTGGTTCAGTCATTCCTCAGATTCATCGGTTCAAAAAAAACAATTGAAGCAATATCAGTACTAAACATAAACTGCACATTTTCACTTATTATGGAAGGGTTCAATTATAGCTGCCCAATATTATTAAGACTACAACCAAAATATTTAATATATGTAATAAGAGGTATTTTAGAAGAAAGATTTTTAGAGGTCCTGAAAAAGTCCTAACTAAAAAAGACTCATTAAGTTTCAAATGATGAGAATATATGGGGAACAGGAGTACTGGTTTGTTTTACTGTGCAAAAACAACCAAACAGGTTTTGGTTTATCATAAAATCTGGAAATTTGTAAATATTTTAAACAAATAATCATTATAAATAAAAGACATTCACATACATTAGTTTTTATGTACTTCAGAAAAAAAAAAGCCTAATAATTCGTGCACATTATCCCATGACAAGTACCGTATTTTCCGGACTATAAGTCGCTGGGTTTTTTTCATAGTTTGGCGGGGGGTGCGTCTAATACTCTGGAGCAACGTATATGTGAAATTATTAACACTAGGTTAAGAGTCATTACTTTATTTTGATGGTGCCCTTACTCATTTGTTACGGTAGCTGGAGAGGTCTGGTTGTCACTACGGTACATCAAACTGTGACATTACGTTCTTGTGACTGTGTCGTCTTTTATGCCTTTTATGTTCAATAAATAAGCCTGAAGGCTAAAGAGAAGTGGAGTCATGTCTCGCTTATCCTCTGCAACTGACCACCAGTCTACCGAAAGCGACGCAGAGAGGAAGCAGTGCTTCTTCTCCCTCTGTAGGTGGCGGAGTTGTTTATGCGACACCAAGGATGAGGAATTCAGTGAGTGATGGTTTGGTAACCTTGTTAGCATGTTCTTTATGCTAAAGTTATCTGAATAACTGTAACGTGAACATACCACAAAAAATATGGTAATAAAAAAAAAAAAACAATTGTTAGCAGAAAATTTTACCCCTGAATATAATGTAGATGTTATAATTTATCCGGCATCAAAATACCAAAAGGTGGCATATTTATGGTCATAGGTAAAAACCACAGCAGAACCATGATTTCAGCTAATACAAGCGGTGCCGTACTTACAGTCAAGACTGGATTTCCAGCCTGCACCCTCAGCTCAGCCAGCACCCAGATGCCATTGGTGAGCTTCATTGACTGATACAGCATGTCCTGACCGTCCACCGTGCGCTTGGCTATGGTGAAGATGTTGCTACCTTGCAGTTTGCTGGAGGCTGCATCTGTAGAGTGTGCATAATCAAACACGGTCAAAAATACAGTCAACATATTAACTGTTTAAACTTAAAACCTACAGTTTTAGTTTAATGATCAATTATTATGGACTGGTATGATGACCAGTGGCTAAAACAATCATTAAATGCACCAAAATCATTACGGATTTCTTTTACTTCTAATCACTAAAATTTCACTCCAGGCTGTCAGCGCAACAAAGATACAGCTACTAATTCAACATTTTTCTCCTTAGCTTCGTCTTACTCTTGTGCCCAAGATTGTTCATGAAGATGAAATTTAATCTGTGGGCGGGGGTGGAGGGGATCTCCATTAGGCCATCATTAGAAATTCTTCTCCAGTTCAGCTGCTCTCGCACTTGTGTAAAACTAAATTATCGCACGTAAATAGGGACTGCAGCTGATGAATTCCCATCAAATAAAATTTGCTTCATTACAAAGGATCTGAATTTGAGCTCTCAACTGCTCTGGCTACAGAAGCTACTGAATGTCTCTCAATAAGGGTTTATTTTTTAGCTGGTACACTCAACATTCATCCTTCTTACCTGAGTTGAGATGAGCTGCGTCTTTGATCTGAAACTGGGCCTCATTGTCATTAGGAATGTCTTTCCATGTGGCAAGGAAAACTTGCCGCTCTGTGGACGAAGAGATGCAATTACTGGATGAGTCACTGGCCGAGCACACAGACACATGGAAAAGCATATCTGAAAGTACAGTAGGCTTTGTCAAAGGATAATGTACAAAGCTTTAAAAAAAAAAAAAAAGCCAAGGCGGGTAACTCGCTTGCCACAAACCTTCCAGG
>VOQJ01022194.1:27335-44694 GCA_015052665.1 Apistogramma diplotaenia | reverse complement strand
TTTAAAAAAAAAAAAAAAGTCCAAGTGAGGAGTAACTAGCTTGACACAAGACTTCCTGTTGTGGTTGAGGCTCTGGAGCATTAAATCTCAGCCTCTGGCTACAGTCCTGCTGCTAGCCCCATCAGAAGGCTCCAGGGGGAAAACTGCCAACATGTTTTCACAGAATAAATAAAATGACATCAAGAAACAAAATGGTAAAAAAAATAAAATAAAAAAAGGCAAAAATATCTCTGGTGTACAATCTTGGGAGTAGGAGCTGTGCAGCCCCGAGACGTGAATCAGTTCAGGCAACTGGACAGCTGCACACATCTACAGCACTTTGCTGCTTCACATGCAGCGAACAGTCACCTTCACTGGAACACTGACGTATGCGTCTATCACTGACGTCAGCCGAGCTTCGGGGTTTTTAAGTGAAGAGATTTTGCCAAGAAACACTCACCCATCTTCCCGTCCTCTACAAACAGCATGCTGATGGGGTACTGGCAGCTGAAGTAGAATACGTCAATGTTGTTCTTAACAGCCACCTGCAAGAGTGATTACATCGAAACGGGGAGGGGAGGACAAGACGACGACAAACATGAAGCATTACACGAGTAATTAAATTTCAAGTGCCCTCCAAGCATTACTGTTTGTGTGCACCGTTTACTGAATAACCAGCTAAAGTTGTTTGGTTAGCTCTTTCTGAAAACGCAAATACAGAAGCATTAACACAACGGAGTCCGACAGTCTGAGGTCACTGCTTATATTGAGCATCCGATTCAAATTGAATCCTTAATTACAAATAATACCAGCTTAACAATTTGAGTGAAAATCTCCAATTATTTGAATAACCAAGTGTTGGTTTGCCTCCTTTAACTTTAATGACAGCAGCTCTGGAGCCATGGAAATGACACCTTTGTTAGAAGTGGATAAGCCACTTTATCCCAGTTTGATCTGACAATCATACAAAGAGCTGGTTTTGATGGCAGGCGGCCTTGGCTTCCTCAGTCTTCAAGTTACCATAAATGTTCAGGAGTTTACTTAAGATGACTTTGGAGGGAAGTCCAGGGAAGTGTGCACTGCTTGGTTCTCAGCTCATTCCTCTGAGGTGGGCTTGGGCTACAACGGTATGAATCCTTACCTCCAAAAATGGAACCCATATCATTTCACTGTGGGTTCGATGCACTGGTATTATTCTCTCTCCTGACATACACTCATCTGTCACAGCCACAAGTATGGAAATAGTAAGGAGAAATTTATTTTCATATTAGTATATCTAAACCTAACCAAGTGTTTGATTTTGTTTCTCCTCCTGAGAAGTGTTTTAAAGACGCAACACATCTTTTGAGCTCACTACTAGACAGCCTTGTTCTGACAAGAGTTTTGGAGCCTCGTATTCTTTATTTAGGAAATTCTGCATCTGTGCTGACAATGCTTTTCTACCTCTCAGTGAACAAAGCTTGATGTATTGATCTTTTGATCATGTGCTCACTTTTGAGCAATCTCATCATGCTTTGGAAGCAACTGATCCTGTTTCTACGCACCCTGTTTTAGAGAAACTTTCAGACATGACTTGACACAGGAAGGCTCTCTTCTCTCAGAATAACAAAAGTGACTTCTGACACTTTCACTTAGTGAGAAATGTGGCATCAGAACTATCACAACATTACAAGCAACCAATGTTCTGCCTGGAAACTTGTGGAGGAGCTGTTTTTATAGCTGCTAATGACTAGCTCCAAGTTGAAGTACTTGATTAAGCTTTTACTGAGCAGATCAGATCCACCTCAAGAGGTCCTGGCAGGTTGGCATAAAATTACAACAAATATTCACGGTGGACTATTTCACACTCTATCACTGATATAAAGTACAGTAGCCATGCTCACTGACCTCCCACCTTATCGACAAAGATTAGTCAATATAAATGCATCAAATTAGCCATCTGTAAACAGCCTTGAAATGTGCTTCCCGGGAAGAGATCAAAACAGAAGACAGTGGTTAAAAATAAAATCTAAAATCTGCCCAAAATAGTCTAACACAACAACTACGTTTAAAAATAAAAACAGGTTGTCAGCCACAGACTATAAACAGATAATTCACAGTATATGCAAGCCTGAACTACAAAATACAGAAACACACTGGCAACTGTGGTATAAAGCGAGCACACAAAGTAACAAGCGGCAGGGCAGTGATACTGATCGGGCTGTTGAACAAAGAGGTGCTGAAAGAAGGACAGCAAGTTCAAACAGAGCATGTCAGAAGAATGGCTGATGAATAATTCATTATAGGGCATCTTATTCCTGAGCAACACAGGACAGCACAAAAAACACACAAAGCCAAATTCTAAACATGTGCGATCTAGCGCTCTATTAAAAAGGATAGATATCCATAAAGAGAAATCTGACAAGAAATCCAACTATAGGGGCCAAAAAAGAAAAAACAAGCCAGCAGCCTAACAGAACCTGACACATTATTACATTATCATGACCTTCAAGAGAATCTTCTAGCAGCCCCATAGTTCCCAACTCACACACATCTATATTTTATTTCACCAGTTTTCTTCCTATTCTATGATAGCAAATTAAAGTTCTTTAGGACTATAGTGCAGAGAACTTTTTATTTGATTTTAATGGCTTCATAAAAATGTTTAGCAATTTTCTGACACTTCAGTGTGTCCTGGGGGGGACAACGAGTCTTAAATTGAATCTCAAATTTATGAGAAACAAGAATTATTTTTTGGTTAAGGAAACACTTCGGTTAAATCTACCTCATCACACCACAGATGCTGCAGCTAAACACCAAATGCCTCTTGCACCTATCACTTCATCCAGATCAGGATGTTTTCTTTAGAGCAGAGTCAGTGCCCAGATGTTGGCAGTGTTCAAGTGTAAGAAACAAACTGCTCCCACACATCAATAGTTAGAACACTAAGAATAATATTGTGAGATGTTGTCTTCATTAAAACAAAAATAACACATCATTTCAAACTAAAATATCTCGAGATATGTCAAACACACAACAGTAAATCATCAAAGCAGGGCCGTGAGGCAGCGCAGCAGAAAGGTTAGCGGGGCTACTGAGGCCAGGAGAGACAAAAGAGCCATGTGCTGTGAGACCGCTAATGACCATCCCCACCTCCATCACCCCCTAAGGCACCCTTATCTTCCCTCTCCAGCTGCACACAGCACCCATCCACCATTCTGCCCAGTTAAAAGAGCCGCTCTAATCAAGAGGAATACAGTCGCTGCTGCTTTTCTGTACTTACAACAAATCACAATGGCTCTGAAGTCTGCTTTATGTTTTAATCCAGTTACATTTGCAGTGTGGGAATTCAACAGTGTAGCTGAACAACAGCAAGGATGCATTAATAATGAGTTACGACATACTGTCATATTTTCAGGTTGATGCCTCTAAAGAAAAGTGAAGCTCATTGGATGAGGATAAATGATTCAGAGGGTAAAATATTGCCAGCTTTAATTTGGAATTTGACAGATTGAGCCTAGAAATATTTCTGGTTCATAATTTAAAAACCTTAAATAACCATGCCCGCCAAGTCAGTTTAAACTTACTGCATGTGTGACAGAGTGCCCTGTTAGAAAGGCAAACGTCAAGCTGTTGAAAACAGTAGGCATATGTAACACCGTGCTTCTGATTTCTTCTCGACTCCTGTTATTTTGTTGATAGTTTACATTACAGCCACACTGTGAACCTCAAAAGTTGAGACCAGTTAGGATTCATGGAAAACGCAGGGACAGAACAACACCTTTCAAGAAAAAAAAAACTACCACAGCCATGAATAATTCAAGGGAAATGAACACCGTGAAGGTTATACCTGCAGATTGTTAAGAGGCTCCATCTTCATGACAGGTCCCACGGTATTGAGGGGAAGAGTCACTTCAATACTTTGGTTTGGGCTCAGAGGAGTTAGAACCTGCAGTGGACCAGCTGGGGCGAGACCGAAGCTTAAAAGAGATACGGTGGAGAAAATGTCTCACAAAATGTGTGCATTTATAGAAATATGAGCATCGACTGGAGGGTTTACAGTATCAAGACACACACACACGCACGCACGCACGCAGTGCTTGGTTTCCACGTGTGTATCAGCTGGTCTTACCTGTTTCTGTTAAACTGGATAGCAAAATCAGTCATGACACTCATAGCTTTATTGGTGAGGGTCATCTCCATTTGGATGACCCCAGCACGGCGGACAAAAGTGCCCGATATCTCCAAGCCCTTGGCCTTCATAGCTGGAAGCCAAACCTTAACAGAGATAAGATCGGTTATTTTCTGAAGGGTCTCGTCTGTTTATATGTCTTGCCCTAGCTTATATAAACTTACACTTTTGGGGGGGCTGTTGGCTCCCATAGGCATACCAACCCCACCTCCGAGATCAAACAGGTCATCCAGACCACCACTGACAGGGGCATTGAAAGAGGCTGGCATTGCCGCTGGGGGAGCACCAAAACCAGCCCCAATCTGTGGGTCATGAAGAAATATGCTCACACTCAATGTCACTTTGTACTGAGCAAGCAAAGCAAACAAAAACCTCTTAAAAATGACTTACAGCAGGACTTCCACCAAGGTCTCCGCCAAGCTGAGGAGAAGGAAAAAGCATGGAAATAATTCAAGTTATTTGGTGCAGCAATAAATAACTTTCTGATAAGTTTAAAGAGGTGGATTGAGGGGTGTGAAGGTCTAACAAATATCTTCTAGTGAATGATGACAGCTATGGGGTTTACACAATTGACAAGTACCAGTAAAAAGGAGAGAAGTGTAGAAAGCCTCCTTTTATGTACTTCACTTTCTACCATCCACGAGTCCTGCCTAGTGGCTATTGAAATCCAAGACGTTTGTGTTAAATACGTCTACTGTGGTAGTGAATAGATTGAGAACACAGTGAACAAAACTATCATTGCGACTTCACACAGTGACAAAGCTAATCTACTGTGCATGTGAAAACCATTTCTGACTAGAAAGACAGGTGTGACTCATTAAAATCTCACCTACAGGGAGTGGAGAAACACGACAGTGTAATTCAAAGTGCAAACAGGCTTATATCACTGCTGGGGATACTATTCAGAGGGGACAAAACGGCACAAAAAAAGGGGACAAGAGAGGGGTTCTAGACTGGTGCCGGCCTTTAGTGGTCCAGCACGGCCCCCTCGACCAACCTCAGTGGGGCTGTAATCTGGGGGCGATGGGGACTGATGTGGGAGCTGAGGTGACTGAGGAGTGTCCGTCCGCAGGGGAACGGGCGGCTGATTGAAAAAAAATGAAACACCACAGAGCCCAGAGATGAGAGACGGACTCAAGGACTTAACATCATGCATATTGCACATATAACAAGAAGATGATAATGATGAATAACGAGGTTGAGGCACATTTAGGAAAATAAAAAAAGACAATAGAACAGCAGTGTTATATTCTGTAATGGCCTGATATGGTTTATAAATGTTATGCCCTCCCTCTCTGTGGAGTTACCGGCTCAGACTCATCCCCCATCTGCAGGTGCAGCATTGAACAAAGAAAGGAAAAAATACAAGGGTCAAAAGAAAAAGGTAGAAAAAAAGACAATACAAAGATACAATATAGCTGCAAGCAGTGATGAGGGGGAGGGCAAGCAGTCGCCATGGCAACTTGATCTCATCATGTCAATTTTTCCCTCCCCCATTATTAATGAACTGCCCTAACAGTGGTCAGACAACTTTTGGATGGCAGGGGGAGTCCATATATCAAATCTGGTGGCAATATATCAAACAAAGAATTCGACTGGCTGTAACAGACAAAGTCTCAAAAATCAAATGTACACTTTTGTGAGGTTTAGCATGAATCTGCGCCAATTTTGATTAAGATGAGGAGGAAAAAAATGCAGCCTATAAAAATGTTTGAAACTTCATAAAATTCACAATGTCAGAAGTTGCCATCAGCATGCTTTAAAATTGGATTAACAAAAGAAATCCACCATTTCTTGCATAAATTCATCATAGACTAGGACCAGTTTCTCTCCCATTCAGTATGCTTAAATTCAGTTCAATTGTTTACCACACAGTTCTAGGGGCTGCAAGAAGACAAAAAGCCAGAAATAGTTTGGATGCATGTTGCATGGCTGCTTGGCCCCCAGTTACTCTAAATGTGTGTCCTTAACATTGAAACTTCTGTGTGAAATCAACAGCCTTTCATAACCTGACAATTTCACTTAAGTGTGTAGAAGATGTACCAGGCCGTCAAGTCCTCCACCAAGAAGGTCCATAGCACCCATCTGCACGCCACCAGAGGCCACTGGTGGTGGTCCACTGGTGGCGGGAGGTGTCAGATCGAGATTGAGAAGATCTCCCAGAAGGTCTCCCTGGGATGGGATGACAGCAGGGGGCGCATCAGAAACTCCAGCAGAAGCAGCTGTGTCAGGGCTCTCACTCTCCCCACTGGTAAAAAAACAAACAAAAAAACCAAAACAAAACACAACACAGGTAAACAATATAACTCAATCTAGTCCATATGAACAATGTTAAATGGATGTGATGCACTGTATTTGAGAGGAGGAACAAACAAAGCAGTTCCACAGCTTAGCACTACTGGCAACTTCTACTCAGCAGATTTGTTGGAAAACAAAATACAGTTAAGAGGGCAGTTCCACTCAAGTAAACTAACCCCTCTGCCTGCAGTGTTAAAATAATGGAAGCGTATGACTCACGATTCAGTACTGCCAGGGAGTCTCTTGTGCTGAACACCACGGCTGCCCTCAACAAAGGCACTGGGAGGCTTGTGGTAGACAGAGGCCAGAGTGCCAATGTGGCAGATAAGTTCCTCCAGCAGTGTGGGTTCAATCAGATCTGTCTCTTCAGAGATCAGCGGCTTCTCAGCCAGAACCACCTCTTTGGCAGCCACAGGGTCCGTGGAGAGCAGACGCCAGTAGATGTAGCCGCGGTCTCTGAGATCTGGGTTATCGGAGTCCTGCAAAAAGGGATGAGTCATAAGGATTACCCTTTATGCTGTATGTTTAATAAATACTTAATGTTCAACTCTTTCCATCTTGGCCCAGTTGTGATACAAAGATATCAAAAACTGAGTTAGCCTTAGGGTAGCGCTAGGATTTGGATAATGTATGAGGCAATCTGACACTGTACATTTTTCTCAGCATGAAAAAGCATAGAGTTCCCAGGTTTTCAATGAAATCAAGTAAGCTTAAAAGTAACTTCAGTCAATGATATTCTATAAGCTCTAAGGTTCTTTGAAGTTCTGAGGCACATTGCTGCTTTCTGCTTGCCTTGTACAAGAAAAAAATGTTTGCATAAACATTAGGCTTAGGGGTAAAATTACCATTTTTTTTGCATATTTGGCAATACTATTCACAAATCGTAGGAAAAAAAATGTACATATATGAGAAGCTTATACTATTTTGAATTTTGTAATTGTGTCAGAAACAGGAGCCTCCTTCTGATAAGGGGTAAACGACACAATTAAAGAATAAAGAGATGAGCCGCAAAGTCAGAATAGTAGACACACAGGAAGCACTGCCAAATATCTGTTGACAGACTATGACAAGGAAAAATAAACTGTATGAGCTGGACTGCTTGCTTCCCTCTCACCTGTGTGGCTAGGCTTAGCACCTGCTGCACTAGCTCCTGGGTCTCTGTCGGCTTTTTCAGGAACAACTTGACGATGGCGGTCAGTAGCTGCAATTGCACCTAGAAGTCAAAGGAAACACAAAATGTGTTACAAAGACTCACATGCTACTTTCAAAATCCACTTGGAGCTAAAATAACTGTCTCAAACTAGAATACAGTATTAAGGTGCATCTGTACTGATCCATAATGAACACATAGTAAGTAATCAAGATTTTAATGACACACCCAGCTAGCAGTAAATAGTCTAAGCCAGTAACACATGCACTGCAGCACCAAACTTTCCTGTCACGGCACAGCAGCATGCAAATCACCGATTGTTGAATATCTGATTAGTTGGTTCCGGCAAAACGTATTAGGTAGTGTTTGGAGAATATGCAATGAGTAAGTATGCTTCATGTGTCCTGCTTCCTTCATAAGTCAATAGAAACTGAATACATTTTCCAAGGCAATAATGCAGGAATCAATCAATTACTTAGAGAGTCTAACCAAGCAAAGCTTGGTGTAATCCCACAGTGAGCCGTGGCAGAAAGCTCTTCAGAGTAAAGACCTTTTCAACAAATATGCCCCTGAGCCACACATGAACAGTGACAGATATTGTAAAGCCTTCCCATTAATCCTGGTTAGTTGCAGTGAAATGTGATATTTTTCACCAGTTTCTATTTTTTATTTTAATCATTGTATAAGCTCTACAAAAACTGATCTCTTTAGAACTTCTGAATGTGTGTATGCTTTGTCATTTCCTTTTCAGTGCTTTGCTGCAGCCAACCAAAGACTTTAATGATTTTCTGCTTGAAAATGTGTACTTTTTTACTGCCTGCACTGATGGCAAATTACTGCTGCAGCTTCAATTAAATATTGACTTTTTCAAACAACAACCTCCCAACACCCCCCAAAATACACCTGAGTGCTTTCATCATGGAAACCCTCCAAAAAGCTCTCCAGCAGCTCATCGGCGTTGTCGATGCGCTCAGCGTACTCTCCCACAATCCAGATCATGGCAGCACGCGCCTCCGGCTCATCCAGAGAATCCAGATTTTCACACAGAGTGGCAATCACACTCTCATACCTGTCAACAGTTACACAAAGTATTAGATGCATTCAAATGTCCCAAATGTATTAGCAGAGACACTGAAATACAACAACGGCATAATGCAAATTACTGTAATTTTCTTAAAACTAATTTAATCTGTTTTTAGCCGAGGAGGACAGAAATAACTAAGAAATGAAAGCTGAAACAACCACCATGTCTGGCTTGTAATACACGGTAGCAAATAACTGCCTACATTCAATTCCAGCAGACATAGATCATCATTAACATTGCTTTGGAGTCATGTTTTCTGGCAGCCTGACAACTGTGAATTCATTAATTATTTCCTCTCCTTTTAGCTCTGGTTTGGTCTTTTGCAGGCAAGAAGCCAAACTACGAGGTTTTCAGCAGTGGTTGGTGATTTTCTGGTCTGCATAAAATGCTTGATAATAAACTTATTCCATTAACATATTGCATTCATTACAAGACATGCTACATCAGAACTGCATAATTAATAAAAAAAAAATGCAACAGTTTGCCTGGGCAGTGACTCATGTCGCTCAAGGCATGAGCCATGCTCATCTGGAAGCATTGCAAAGTTGCTCCCCTTGGAGGCTCATGAATCTGGGATGCTGCTCTATGGCTGTGTAGGAGAGGTTTCTATCTGGCACATGAATCCACTCCGCTGGATCCACTGCAGCAGTCATGTCCCAAACAAACCCACTTGCCCTTTGTATCAGGTGCTATCAAATGCTGTCTTTTTGAGTAAAGGGCTTTCATTACACTTATTTAAAAGACAAAGAGGAAATGAGTGATGGCATCTACATGTGGATTAAAGCATATGTAAATAAGGGCTATAAGTCTTTGTATTACACATTTGATAAAAAGGTTATGTTTGTGCACCTCTAGGCAAATCACTACCTTATCGTGGTGGGGGGTGGGAGGGGGGTGGTTCCCAGGGATCCCTGGGGCTTTTGTTTCCCTAAGAAGGTCGCCCAAGGGACATTGGTCCTGGGTTAACAGTTTAGCCTGTCAGAGTAAGGGTTACTGGTGCCCTCCCCTGAAGCCAGACCTGGTGATGGTTCTTGAGGGAGACAACCTTGTGGTCAGGCCTTAGCCCATGGGGCCCGGCCGTAGGCCCACCACCCACAGGAGGGCCGTAGGGGTTGGGTGCATTGTGGTTGAAGTGGTTGCCAATGACAGAGGCCCTGGCAGACTGATCATCAGCTATCAAGGCGGACTATTGGACTCCAGTCTGGAGTTATTACTTCGTGAGAGGCTGTGGGCTGGGTTGGCTATCCCTGTATCCCCTCACTTCACTTCCTATATGTTGGAGTTCTCATCAGTGGATGAGAAGGCTGCTTCCCTGCACCTTCAGGTCAGAGAACCGGTCCTGACTATCATTTGCACTTATGTGCCAAGGAGGCCCTGGGAATGTCCATGTTACCCCAGATTAGCTGAAGTAGCTGGCTGGGGAGAGGGAGGTCTGGGGGTTTCTCCTCGAGCTGCTAATCCCCACGTATGGATGGATGGAAGTTTGTGAATATAAACACACAGGGTTTTCAAATAAAAGCATATACTGAGCTACTGCACTGTTTAACTAAAAAGTTAACACAATGTGAAAAAACAAACAGTAATGTCCAATAAACAACCTACTTGTTAGGGTACTTTCGGAAGATGTCCTTGATGACCACAATGGCCTCCTGCACCACATAGTTAACCTTAGTCTGGATGAGGTCTAGGAGGGTGCTGACACAGCGCTCGGCTGATTGCTAACAAACAGAGAAGAAAAACTTACTACCATGACAAAGTAGTTCAGTCAGTGTTCCTATACAATAATTATTTTTATAAAAATAAAAAGGTCATAAATGTGGATACGATTCTTCTGAACGACGACATCTTGATCATTGACACAGCACTCCCTACATGCATATTACTCCCCGATAGTCCCACTCTAATCATTTAGCATGCTTTATTTCGTCCAGTGTATCTAAACGGTAAGCTTTCAAATTAAATTTTTGTTTTGGGATAAGATAAGCAAGAGGTTGGTCACTGTGTTGATGGGTGCACATTAGCAAAAGCCATGCTATACAACACAACTCAGGTCGAGTCGGCTCAAAGTTGTCAATAGGACACCTCGGGGCATTTTCACACAACTCTGCATGGACAGTTGGACCCAGGGAGAAAAATTTATGGTGCACAACCCCTGTGAATGCTAATATACTGGCATGCTGCTGGTTGCACTCTTGATTTGACGCGCTGCCTTTAGGCTTTGAAACACTGTGGGGTCATAGCCAGCTGCCCAGCTCTCATCACCAGTGATGATCCTTGACATGAAGGTTGAGTCAGTCTGACACAGAATTTGAGGTTTGCTCTGTGTGCAAAGTGCTAACATAACAGAGTTGACAGCCATGAAATAAACAGTAGAGTAGAAAGGGTTAGAATAGAGGACAGAAGGGAGCAGAGCACAGAATGAGGTCCATGGTTAAATTAAAACATTCAGATAATTAGAACAGGATTTCCACAGACTGATCCAAACAGCATGATGCAGCAGAAGCAAATCAGTTTTTAAGTCTACTGCATTTAGGTTTTTTTTTGGAGGGGTGGGAGGTTAAGACAGTCATGCATCTTCCTAATACACGATGGCAGTACACAGAATTATTTTACTGGTTTTATTTAGGATTATTCTCAGTTCCAAATAAAACCAGGCTTTAAATTGTCAGAAGCAAAAAGTTATGTTGAAATTATAAAAAAAAAAATCCTGTGTCATATACTTGGGCTTGCCCAAAATGTAAATATTAATAAGCTGTAGTTCAATTATTTTGAGAAACACAGCAATGACATGATGACAGCACCACCTTGTGTTTGAAATTCTGTCTTACTGGTGGCAACTGGTTTAACCATTTACAGTGCTGACTGATCTCAACCAGCAAAATGACCACACAAATCTAAGCATTACTGTTAAACAATATGGCTAACACAAATGAAGCATCTGTTGACCATATTACATCACCTTCCCTCACCTCAACTTTGATGGCACAGCGGCCAATGGCTCTGACCGCTTTACGTACAAAGTCCACATCCACTTCCGTGGCATACTCCTTCAACTCTGCCAGTACCTACAGCAGGACAGACATGTGTCACTCCCAGGATACCATTAACTATAACTAGACTTCTGCTGAGGAGCATCACAAGCTAATGTTGCATTATAAATGTGGGGTTCTTACCTGGGCAATATTGGCTTGAGATGCTAGGCGAATCATAATGTCCAGCTTCTCCAGTTTGACGTAGATAGGGTCATTGTACTTTACAAAGAAAACCTTCATCTCGTGTTTCAGGATCTCTGGGCTAAAATGAAATTTAATATTTCTTGATCACAAAACAAAAAGGAGTCCACCTGAACTATGACAGTTTATTAAAAGGCTGGCAAAAAGACCCTCTTCACACACTTACCGCCTCTGGACAATAAGGTTGATGTTTCTCAGTGCCACATACTGCAACTCAGGCTCAGCAGAGAGGAGAGTAACCAGTGGAGGTGCGAGCTTCTTCAGTAAAGTGCCATAATAGTCCAAGTCTTTGGGCAGCATCTCCATGAACTTCATTAAAACTTTAACTGCTGACAACACCACTGCAGAGTTGGCATGGGAGAGCCGTGGGGTCACACGCTCACAGATGCTAGCAGGTGTTAATGATGGAAGAGGAAGGGCAGAAAATTAAACGCAGGCCATGATGAACAGAACAGGCCAAAAGACAAGCACGAAGATTAAGCCTCCTCCTTACCTTTGGGACTCCCGGTCATCACGAGGTGTGTAATTTGCCAGACAGTCAAGGATGAATATCTGTCCCCACTCTGTACACTCATTAAGAGCTGTCAGCAACTTGTTTATGGTCTGAGGGTTCAGGTCCATTAGATTACTGTTGGGATGAGACTCTGCAATCTCAGATAGCGCTGCCACTGCATTTGCTACAACCTACAGATGAAGATGGAGCACAGATAAATGCAAACACAAAAAACCATGCCCAACAGCTATGACAACATGCAAAAGAGAGATAACTGGCATTACATTCAACATCTGTGTGACAACAATGGCTCATCAGTAAATGACAGCGCTATGGCTTGTAGGCGTTCTGTCACTCATGGTAAGAAACATATAATAGTTCAGAATAAAACATAATAAAGCTGCCTGAACAAGTCCTACCATAGGGTTGGAGTCAGAGATGAGATCTTTAAGTGTGTCCAGAAAGCCTTGATCCTCCACCAACTGGGCATTGATATCATGGAGCTTTGCTACACAAACAGCAGCCGTCTTCCTCACGTACGGGTCTTCGTCCTTCAGACATTTTCTCAAAGGCTCACAGAGGTACTCGGTGATCTTGTCCACACGAATGCAGCCCATGGTACGAACAGCAAGGGCCCGGATGAGAGGGTTGGGGTCTTCACAGTCCTAGGTAGGTGATTCAATGAGGTCAGACGTTTTGTCACAAGTTTTTATTAAAGCATGCTATATTGTGTCAGTAACACTTTAATTTGATCTAACTTTTGTTTGTATCAGCATCCTACAACACACAAAATTTGTTTTTTGGCACAAGAAAAAATTGCGGAAGAACTCAATGACATATTTATGACGGACTGAACTTTACCTTCACAAAGGTGTTAACAGCCATGATAGCCATGTCTGGCTGGCTTTTGGCGTAGTTCATCAGGTAAAGGTAGACCAGCTTCTTCAGCTCCAGGTTGTCTGTCTGCATACAGTTCACAACATCTGGAAAGAGAGCACTGAAGGAGAGAGACACGTGTGACTACCGAGCCAAAGTGACAGTTGATATACACAATTCCACTGTGGAAAATTGGGACATGATTTCACTGATATTATCCCTACTGATTCACCTGACATCCTTGCCCACTGTCATGGATGCAATGACCTTCTTGACAGCCTCCTTCTTCTTCTCTTTCTTATCACTATTTAGCTCTGCCTTGAGCTCAAAGATCTCCCCTGCAGACACAAGAGACAGGATTAAACACAAGCATAATGACTGGCCAACCGCAGTCCTGTTTGGGTCAGTGACAGTGCTCACATTGATCAATTCAACCTGTGACAAACTGGCTGAAATGGACCACTTTCTTACAATCCACTGCATTTATTTTAAAGCTTCTAACACATTTTTCCCTGATAAATGTCGATGCATTGCAGAAAGCAGTATTTAGCAGTACTGGCAGTAATTAATTTGTCTTTTTTCTGAACCAGGAAATTTGATCAATCAGCCTGGCGGCCCAGTGTGAGTGTGTGTGGGTATACTAAACCCTGAGAGAGGAAAAAAAAAACAATTTACTGTGTAATCCAACTGGCAACCAAAAGAGGAGGAAAGTGCTGTGCATCAGTGTCAATATTAAAATGTGCAAACCAGACGGTGGATACAGTGGCTGATGTTTTACAATGATCTGTCAAAAACCTTCATAAATTATAAAATGAGTGGGTAAGTACAGCTGGCTGTCAGCTGAAAGCATAATTCAAGATCTTTTACACACAAAACAGCACAATGAATTCAGTACTACAGTAACAGCTACACCTGTAGGTTTCATTTAAGTACTTCTGGGAGACTTCCCCATCATTTCCTTGAATGGCATAAAATTTGCCTAAAATTGTTTCTGCTGGACAGCGAGTTAGTACATCATTAAATGGTTAGAAACACTAATGTAGCATCTGTGAACCTTTTTAGTAGCTTAGAAATGAAAATGCAGTTGCCAGTTTATTAGGTACATCTAGCTAAAACAAATACAATTGTCCTATAATCAGTGCTGTACTGTAATCACATGTCTGTACTAAACTCAGTACCCACATTACAGTTACAATCACATTACTTGTTACAAAGGTCCAATTATCTGCACAATAGGATTACTTTACTTTTTTATTGCACTAAACGACAAAAGCGTGAGAATGCAAACTACATCCAGGACTTTGTGCCAGCAACAAAACTAATAACGAAGGAATGATGTTAAACCAGAATGTATACTGACTGTGTGAAATATAGGCACGCAAGAGTGTCTTTACCCATTTATGTTGAATTGTACAAAAAAAATGAGAGAATCAACTTTGATTTAGACCCGAGTGCAGTCTCACTCAGCTGCCTAATTAGAGTATGAAACTATACGCTGCAAGGAACTGCCAATTTGGGGCTTAGATTTGGCTCTACTAAGTTTCCCAGCCAAATAAATCCTAAAAAAAATATCCTTTAACATGTGAGCTACACACCACATCATCAGACAGATCCACACTAAACAAAAAAACAGTAGGAAACTTGCTCTTAAGTCTCATGTAATCCTTAAAAACCACAGAGTCTGGTGCACTATCATTTGTATGCATCTGTTTATGTTTTTCCTAAGCCCTGTGTGTGAGAACAAAGAGGACTTCTAGGCTTTCCCAGTGCAACACTGTAAGGGGGAACTGCTGAGATACAAGGAGGCCCAGCAGTTATCTCGCTGAGAGTTAATTCTCACAATGTCTTATCTGATATACAAAAGCCAGAGCTGTTGTTCTCGGAAACAATGTTGTTACAAAGCAGAGAGATGACATCTTTCGATAATTTTATTCCCCCCATTCTCTATCCTATAGTCAGGTAACAACAACTAGCTTTGAGAAAATATACATGCTCTTGAAATGCTGTCCTAAAATGAGTACGTGTGTTGGGCTTCACAGTCTTACTGTTAATGAACAAATAGATCATTCTACTGGGAATATATACACACTTCAGCTTTATTAGAGAGAGAAAAAAATTCATTACTTTAACAACCTAGGAAAAGGTCAGGTCTCCGTGACATAAAATCCAATATGATGACAACACAATGACATAAAATCCACAAAGCACTAGCATAAAAACAAACTGTGGGGTCCAGCAACACAATTACACAATTAAACCTCTCATTAAAGAGTTTACCATGTTAAATCTTGCAAATTATGTATTAATCAAAATTTCAAACCTTTCTTGGTAGTGGTGAAATACTTGGAGTCCGTCATCTTGGATCCAAATTGTCGATTCTCCTGCAAACAAACGAGAGGGTGAGAAAGTGAAATCTTTTCCTGACTGGAAACTTGGAGCATCACGAGAACAATAGGAAATACTAGAAATGCAAGCACAGGGAAATAAAAGGAATTCCTGTCTTCCCCAGAATTAATGGTAGAATAAATCATAAAACCAAAAACAATGCATTCTGTTGAGAAACCAGACAACAGTATCTCCTCGAAAACATAATCTTCCTAGTCAGCATGTATGGGGCCAACAACAACTCATTTGAGCCAACTTTAAGTGTTTTCTTTTGTTATCATCTCCATTTCCTCTTCCCAATAAGGGCTCAGGGCACTTTTTTTTAAAATTTGAGGACGGTTTAATGTACAAAGATGACTGCATGACGAATTCAGATAAGACAGTTACATATTCTGATGTTATTCGTAAACAAAAAACACACGGTGTCTAATAAAACTTTTACATTTTTTGGCTTAAGGACAGCAGTCTTCTTCACAGGTGCCCCTTTAAGGGTGATCATAGCACATCATCTCACCTTATCCCTATCATCTTCCTCTGAGACACCAATCCTCTACATGCCCCCCTTCACTACATCCATGAACCTTCTCTGTGATCATCTTTTCTTCCTGCCTGGCAGCTACATATTCAACACCCTTTGCCCCCTTATCCACTATCCCTCCTCTGCACATGACCAAACTGCAAACTGTTTCAACCTCATCTCTTGAACTTTGTCTCCAAACAGCTGGACCTCATTTCTAATCCTGTACATTCTGGTCACTCCCAATGAAAAACTTAACGTCTCCGCTCTGCCATCTCCAGCTCAGCCTTCTGTCTTTTAGTCAGTGCCGTCTCCAAACCACACATCATAGCACATTTCACTGTCATCTTGTAAACTCTCCCTTTCACTCTTGCTGCTGTCCTTCAGTCACAAATGGCCCCTGAAACTCATCTCCACCCACTCCACCCTGCCTGCACTATCTTGTTCACCCCTCTTGTGCACTATCTGTGACTGACCCCAGGTATTTAAACTCATCCACTTTCACTACCTCCAGTGCTTACAGCTTCACTGGCCAGTAGTATATATTATGCATAGTATGACATATTATCTTGCCTTTGGTTCTTTTGAATCTTACGGATATTAACATAAGTTAGTGTGAATAGTTACGGTGTTACAATCATGTGGAAATATTGCTGCAGTGCATGAACAAACCCATAAACTTTTCATTAACGGCACTGAAATTCAGTTCAGTCAGATGGTGGTACAAAGAGAGGAATTTCCTCCACCTGTATTCCACGGCGTTTCAGTGTTAATGCGACAATCAACAGTGAAGAATTATCCTGGATATAACAATAAAGCAGCTACTGATCGTTTGGTTTTCCAACATACGTCTACACTTATGACTGAATCTTGTTAACTTGTTATTAGTGACAATGAAATACACACTAATTAGAGCACCAGGTTATCAGGTACCAGTCAACATCCCACAGGTCCCTAACTAGCCACAAGTTAACCAGAAACGGTGCCAACTGTCGACGTAGTTAGCAAGACGCTACCAGATTACGATCCATTTGTACGATAAATCACAAAACTACCGCGCTAAATAGACACAGAAGCATTTGTGTACTCTTAAATAGCTACTAAACTCATAATACAAACATTTAACATAAGCTGTCGTTAACTTATAGCGCCAACTAAGACATAAAGTAGAAG
>VOQJ01022194.1:3896-17993 GCA_015052665.1 Apistogramma diplotaenia | reverse complement strand
GAAATAACTCACCCCTGCTGTCCCCTCTGCTGAGATTTCAGTTATCGGGGAGAGGGGCAGAGAGAAGAGGGGGGCCGGGATAGCCATAACAGAGGGGGGTTGGTGGATATGTCACTTCCTTCTCTCCTCTGCTCTTTGAGGAGTAATCTTCCATAGGATCAGACCAAAGAGTCCCACTCCCTCCAGGCAGAAGCTGCCATCACTGAAGCAGCAGATTTGCTTGATGTGACAGTCCCATGAATAAGTCCCCCTACCTTAGGTTGTGTAACACAGTCTGCCAGCCACATGTTTTGTAGTCTGTAACCCTGTTGTTAAGGCCACAGAGGGCAAAGCCATAATAGCAAATCTGTGCGGGCTGGCACAGAGTTTATTTCCACCAAATCAAATGTTACACAGCATCTCATCTCCGTGTCCCTGACTATGGTCAGAGAGAGGGCACAGACGTGACATGTGCACCAAAGTCTGAAGCCACCTTCTCCCCAATGCAATCCCTGCCAATCCACTACAAGTCTTCTCATTGGCCTTACTCCGCTACTACATTAAATCCCTAAAAACAGCTGATCTGCTTATCTCTATCAGACGTGGAAGCATAAACTGCTTACTCTCCAATGCTCTGGCCTTATGTCAGCAACAGGTTTATGCTTTCTGTGATGCTGCATGGCCATCAGTGTTGCCTAATGCTTTTAATGTATCATCATATTCATCACTGCAGTATTAACATTTAAAATAAAAGGTTAAAAAAAGAGAGGACCAAACTATTCTATGCATTTCAGCACACAACATTTTGACCTTGTTCTAATTTACAATACTGTATAGGCTCTACATTCTCTCCCTTTTTCTGTTACTTATTACTTTTTCTGTCTATGTTTTTCCTGCATAGAGAAATTCTGGTCCCCAAAAAGCCTTTAGCTAAAACTAAAGGACAATGACCAGCATTGTTTTAAAACTTTTCTTTCCATTTTTTAAAAAACTGGTCATAAAACACATTCTTGTTTGTGTAATTAACAAATACAGTCATGTGAAAAAAAAAATTTCATGGGATTCTATGCAGTCCACTGGTAAACAAAGTACATCCCATGATTCGGTAGCTTGTAGAACCATCACAGCACTGCAATCAGACTGAGGTCTGGACTTCAAGTGAGCCTTTTATTTTCTCTCCTGGTGTTTGGATCATTGTCCTGTTGCTTGACCCAATTTCTGTCACCCTTTAGCTGTCTGACAGATGGTCTCACATTTGACTATAGAATACTTTGCTATGCAGAAGAGTTCATGGTCAGCTCTGTGATTGTAAGCTGCCTAGGGCCTGTGGTTGCAAAACAAGCCCAAATCATCACGCCTCCACCACCATGCTTCACAGTTGGTATGAGGCAATTGTAATGATTTTCTCTGTTTGGTTTTTGCCAAACAAGGTGCTGTACATTATGGCCAAAAATCTACCCTTTGGTCTTGTCTGTCAAAGGACATACCTTGTTTGGAAGCAAACCTAAGCTGTACTTGGCAAACCCTAAATGTGCTGCCATGTTCTTTTTAGAGAGGAGAGGCTTTCTTTGCAAACAGGTCATACTTGCTCAGTCTTTTTCTAATTGTACTGTCATGAACTTTAACATTTAACATGCTAACTGAGACTTGTAGAGTCTGAGATGTAGCTCACGGGTGTTTTGTAATTTCTGTGAGTATCGTACAATTTGACCTTGTAGTGATTTGCTGAGACTCCTGGAAAGACTTTGGCATGCTGCAGACCAGCAAACTGCTAAAACATGCTCACACCTGCTGATGATAAGTTGATCAAGTGCAGCTGATTAGCAGCTCCTGGCCGCTACTTACCATCTTAATTCCTATGGAAGCACTAAAGGTTTACTTAGTGTTTCACAACACTGCACAGACTCGCTGCCTTTATTGTACGTTACCCTCCTGAGATGAAAAACAATCTTTCCGTGTCTTAGTGACATATAAAAGCGTCTTAATAAATGCCTCTGTTATTGTTTATACCCTGAAGAATTGACTAGTTTTCATGATGGTACCAGATATCTGGAAGCCTCACATCGTAAATTTCGATTTGCACCGGAGTACAACAACCATAAAAAGAATTACCACTCGTCTTAAAATGCTAATTGTACTGTAATAATTTCCAGACTCCGAGAACAGTAAATTCCCTGTAGTCTCCTAACAACTAGAAAATTCTGTGTGTTTAGAATAAGCCCCATTTTATTATGTGAGATGCTGAAATATTCTACACGCTGGCAAAAGTGTATATTTACATCTAAATTTACAGCAAAGTGAGAAATTAAATGACCACACTGAAGGTATAAACACAGATTATACTTTAATGTATTTCTTTTCATTTTACTTCTCTTTCTATCGTTCCCGTTTCCAGAAAAGTTATTATGCATTTCCCCTTTAAAAAGAATGCTGCAGAAATACTGAGGAGTCAAGTGAGGCTGAATAGATGTTTAGGGACTATGTTCCACTTTAGAGCGGTGCTCAGCTGCCAGATTTCCCAACCACTCAAGGGGTATCACCAGTACAGAGACCATATCCCTGTTTCTATGGCAACAGTGAACAGAGAGACTTCTTGTCATCATTGCGGGGGCGTGATAAACCAACGTCTTCTTAAATCATGTCGGTGACTTAAGAAATTTAGCTCACGCTTCATTTTATCTGTTGTGAATGCATGGCTCACACTAGGAAGCCACCTCCCTCAAGGACAAAGATGCTTTATAGAGTACCCCCCACATCCCCCGTGTTCATATGCCTCGCTTGTTCACTTGCTTTCACGACTTCATCCCCTGTTCTCAGCCCGAGACCCTTCTCACAGCCTTGGCAGCTAAATGGGGGTTTGTGGGGATTTCAGGCCGACTGCCCGTTTCCTCCCATCAGAAGAACAAGGGAAGCGTGTTGGGTGCACTTGTAGCTGCTTGAGCATGTGTGTAATCACTGTCATCCCCAGATAGGCATCAGGGGAAGGAGGAGCAGCATAAAGAGAGCCAATCTGACAAGTAAAAGGCTCAAAGCACACTCATGAACACACACAAAGCCCATTCTCAAATTTAAACGTTACTTTAAATAGCTGCTGCAATAGGCCAACACATGTTTACACTGATTACGCTGCTTATAAACACATGACACATCATCTCAGGGACTGTTTGCAAATTATAAAACGTGCAGTGGGAGTCAGTGAAGGGGAAAGTGATTGTGATTGTCTGGTCTGTCTTCATTACTGTGTCTGCTTGTTTTCACCTGTGTCTCATCACCATTCAAGCTTGTATGTGTACATATAATCATGTGTCACACTTTGTGTCAACTGGTCCTCGCCAACGTGAGTGCTGTTGGTGTCTTTTGGAGCATTTTTAATGGATTATCTGGCCTCCTGCGTTATACAGTCCATGAAGTCTGAGCTCCAGTTTTGTTTAATGAAATTTTAGTAGTTTATTAGTCTGTTACCTTTGGACTAATTATCAGATATGCGTGTGTTGCACCTGCAAAGTTTATGGATGCGGCTAATGACAAAACACTAGCACTGAAGATTCAAAAGTCTAAAACCAGTGGCTGATGCCACAGCAGCTACGTATCAGTTATTCTGTCTGTGGTTTGTACACGCTCTGTGTCTTTTCCTGTCTATTCCTTATTTTTATTCCTTTTGGGTTTTTTTAATGCATTTTTAAATAAATAAATATAAAAATACAAACTAAAAAAGCTGGAAAATGATTTATTGATGTCGTGTTCACAAATCTGGAAATACTCACTGCCTTGTTGTAGCAGCCAGGGGGCTGTGATTGCTACAGATATGAAAATACCCCCAGACCCGCATACAGCCCCGCCTCACTCCCCCATCTTCCAAGAATGGCCTTCCGTCTGTCTTCTGTTTAACGGCCCTGTCCAACTAAGAGCTGGAGCCGTTTTCCAGATGACCTTCAATGTTGAATGTGTAAACAAGGGACAAATAGGTGACTGAGGCGTCGCTGTGTGTGGGTGTTTCTGGGTATGTGATTTCTGGCTGTCACAAAGAGTAATGCACAGATTGGTGGCTACTGTCACTGGGTTGAACTGGATCTGTTTTTAAAAATTTATTACACTTCACAACATAAGTTGATGACGTTGGATTTTTTTTCTAGGCCAAGCAGAGTGCCCACAGAACACTCTGACATCACTGAGGAGCACCTCGTTAAACATTCAAGATTCAGCCCATTTATAAACACAGAGGCTCTGTTTCCCAGATGTGGATAAAGCCTTACCGTGGACTAAGAACATTTTTCCGGTGAAGGACCTTCATTGCTTTTGAAACTGGCTGCAAGTCTTGCAGTTAGACCTTCTAAATTCAGTGCACTTTTTTTTTATGTATAACTCATTATGCATGTAAAGTTATTTCTTTATCAAGCAAGGTTGTGCCAAACATTTCATCATATATTATATATCACATCTCCTAGTGTGGGCCAAGTGGTGGTGATACTAAAAGTGAGAAGAAAATTTTTTTTACTGGCATTACTGGCAGTCAGGCGCGCCAACAGCAAACCCAGAAAGATTTCCAAAGAGTCCATTATCTGGCTGTGGAACATGTTAGGTAAGTGACACCAAATCAATCTTTGGTATCAGACAACCTTCCTGCACTGTCCTCTGAGGCCTGGTATTGGTTCAGAGGCAGCTTTTGAACTGAAAATGAGACCAGCGGTCTAGCAGAAACAGGCTACAGCCAAGATAAGAAAAACTCAGGAAGTGACCTAAACCTCTATTTGTGTCTGGATGGAAAAAGTACAATCCGGGGAGTAGCCCAGATGAAGGTGGTTCATAAACACTCGCATATGAAAGAGAGAATTCATGATACAGCTACAGTATAATTCACTGAGTCTCATTCAGCTAAACAGCTGAGGCATTTCTGTTGATCTATTACTTTGGTCTTCATGGAACAGCATATGAGCCCATATTGTACCACCATATGGTTCTGTGTAATTACTGTTTGCCTGCTGTGCTACGTGCCAAATATATACAGGTAGGTGACAAATTAAAGGAAAAATCAACAGGTGTCTTAGTGAGATGCTGGACCACTACATCCTGCAAGAACAGCTTCAGTGCACAACGGTATTAATTCTCCAAATCTATAGCGCTCTACAGGAGAAACAGGACACCATTATTCTGAAAGCTAATGCCCTCCTTAGGTGTTATGATGATGATGATGCTGTCTTGCCCTCCCCCAGCATAACAGAGCTATTAGATCCTCCAGCATTAGGAGTCCAAGGCTCAGGTTCTTCTTTCAAGTTGTCCCACATCTGCACAGTATATAGTCACACTGTCAGCTAAACATGTGCTGCAGAAATACAGAAGAGTCAGAAACAAATACTCCATCGTTTTGAAAACAGCCTTCTTCCTTGCAGCTTTCCCCCTAAATGTTATAAGCCCCACCCACCAGCAGAAACACATACAAGCTCTGACTTTTTGGTTTCACACAGAAATCCAAACTTCCCATGAGAAACTCCACCTCTTAATCAGTGTAACTGCTGCATCTTATTCCCTTCAGACTTTTTTGTTCTTTACACTTTCCACCCGAGACAGAATTCAGAGGAGGCGCAGGAATCCAGTTACCTCTCAGACCATTTCAATTTCAAAAGGCTGACAAAGCGATCAGCATAATTCCGGTTTTCTGAAGTTTTCATGTCTGAAAATATGGAAACTCAGACGCAACAAAGTGAGAGTTCCAGAATTATTTGCAGACAGAATAAAATGAAAGCATACAAAGACATGTACGATATATCACAGTGACTGATGTTTATATGTAATGTCAGGGTCTATGTGGGTGAGGGCTTACTCTGATGAAGATCAGTGCACTGGAGTCCCCCACTTTGTACTTCCCCTCCGACACCTTGATCATAGGAAACTGAGCTGGACAGGAACACTGGCCCAGAATCTCACGTACCTGTAGAGAACAAAAACAAAGCATTGTGTTTTTTGAGACTTTATTCTTTGCACATTTAAGCCTTTTTTCAACAGGACAATAGGGAGAGACTGAGGGGGCAGATTCGCCCTGCAGGAAGGACTTAAACTTTCCATATGTGGGTTCACCAGCACAACCAGGTGAGCTACAGTGGCAAAAACAAAGCATTTTCAACATTTAGATGACCCAAACATGCTGCACATACCTAAGAGGAAGCTGATAATGATCCCTTCCTGTTTCCCAACATGACTTCAGGATTAGTCACAAATTTGCAACCACAAACGACGCACTACTGGATGTGAGCGTTATGTGTCAAAAACACAAAGGTTCTGTTTTATGGAGAAATGAGCAGTGATGGAATATGTGTGTGTGTCATCTTCCTGCCAAAATATTCTCTCCAAGCCCCCACCGGGTGAGAAAGCGCCGCGCCCTGCTGTCTTACCACATTAAAGGCCCTTTCTCACCTCATCTCTTCAGAACTTTTGGTCATTAAGTTCACCGCTAAACGTTACAAAAAACCCCAAAGCAAACATAAAATACATATCTGGACGTGCTAGTGAATACGCCCCCTTTTCTCGCTCCCTTGGCTTTTTACATGACCATGTTTGTGCCTGTGACATCATCAACTAGAGGGAAAGACAAAAAGCAGAGAAACCAGACTAGGGGTTGATGATGTCAGCAGGCTTGTGCTGCCAGCTGGGTTTTGAATTGAGCGAGTAAGAGCTGGTGCCCTTGCTGTGGTCAGGGGTGCTTATTAGGCAAGTGGAGTCAGACACAACTGCAGGGTGGAGTGAGATCGCTTGCTTTGTTGCGCAGGCCTGCCACTCTTTGCTGGATTGGACAACTTTGATGTTTTTCTTGGCGTCAGTCTCAGACAAAGGCGTGTGCACACTTGCCGAGCAGCGGGGAGAGAAAGTAAAGCTGCAAAGTGGACTGAGGAAAACACAGCAGGAGAGGATGAATACCTGTGTGTGCAAGCACAGCAGTAAAAAAATAAAAGGGCACGGGTGTATGTCATTGATATTAATGTGATCAGATGATACGTGGGAGGGAAATATCCGGCTGTAAGCATCTAATCTTTAGCTGTTTACTGCACCTTTCATGCTGGGTTCAAGGGATTCAAGGGATATGGCTTGGTGTGTGTGTGTGTGTGTGTGTGTGTGTGTGTGTGTGTGCGTGTGCGCGAACTCTACCTACCGCACAACCAGTATGGTGTATTCAGAAGATTAAGGTGGCACCTTGTTATTTTCTTGAAATAGCACCCTTCTTCTATCCCGTGCTAATTAAAGAGGGAGGACTGAGAGCTAAGCCTCAGCATCTCACCTTCGCCTCTGTTCTGCCTCTCACCTGTTTGTATCGAGGCTCCTTTCCTTCTTTTTGTGTCTCTCATCTACTTTGTTGTAGATCAGCCTTTATTTTTAGCCTGTGCACTGCCTGACCAGACCTATATTTATCTCTTTTAGTTTTTCTTTTTGCTTAAATTTCTACAGCTGCTTCGCTTCCCCACCCACCCAGTTACCCAGTCCTTCATTCTGTCAGTAGGTGGACTAGGCCTGTTTGGAAAAACCCTAGTCTGTGTGTTAATGGAAAGACTGCTATGGCAACAGACGTACACACAGCATTACCCTTCCCTTTCTGACTGTACAGTTCAGTTTGTCTTCTTTTTTTTTCATCACAGTTATAGTAAAGTCTTTCTCTCCAATTCCTGTTCAGATGAGCTCATAGGTTTTCCTCCCACTGTGTCACATTAGAAACACGGAACAGGATATAGACCTCAAGTGCTTTTAATAACAATCCATTCAGACAGCAGCCGTTGCATTTGAAGTATTTACTCAGCAGAAACTTTACTAAGAAATGTGCACACTTCCCATGTCTTTACTGTGTCAACAATGGCAGCTAAACTGAAACCAAAACACACACACACACACACATACTGTAGAAAGGGGGGAGATGAGATGAAAGGGGTGGAGAGAGATAAGGTCACGCAGGAAACACGCGGAAGTGGGGCTGGAACACTGGGGAAAAACTGGGGGAGAAATTATGGATGCACGCTGGTCTCACGAGAGACGTTTCCAGCGAGAGCTGCAGATGTTTGAGAGAGAAAAAAAAAACAACTCACAAGCAAGCTCCTATACTGGAAAGCTCCCACATCTATCTTAAGATAGGAATGCAGAGATGTTTTTTGCAAGAATTGACAAAAGAAACATTTTAATCAGAAAGTTTCCTGATACTTCCTTTGAACTGAGAAGCTGCATTTGTTTCTCCAAGGAGTTTCATGTAAAAAAAAATCACCTATTCCTTTTCATAATCCCACATCCCAGATCGAGTCCTATCTACTCAGTATGAGTCAGCAGTCTCCTCAGTGTTTTCCTTCCGGACCTGCAAACACTGCAAGGTCAATTCATGGAAAGGGGTGAACAGAGGAAGCTGAAAAAATTAAAGATGTTTTGGTTTTATTCTCTGTGCATATTATATTCATTCTTAATCTGAAAAGTAGACAAACATGCATGACTAAGGCTTGACTTTGTATCCTAACAGAGGAATGTCCAGGGTTTCCAATATTGTTCTGCTATTTGCTGTTGTATGCTCAGTGGTTGTTATTATGTAAATACAAAAAACCAGTTTTGATTTTTCCTGTCTGGGTTTTGTGGTTCAGGTTTTTTATTCAAATGCACTCTGAGAAGCTGCTCGTCCATTTCAGTAATTGTCTGTTCTCTTCGCGAGTCAACAAGCACGTACGGCCACACGGTTTGCAGCGCTTTAATCAAACATAGGTGTGATGTCCTCCTGCAAGTGGCCCCTTTCACGACTATAAAGGGAAGGATACGTGCTGCTAAACTTTGACAATAAAAAGTGGACATTGATACTCACGTCACAGGAATTTCTACAGGGCGTTTCCAGATATGACTTTTAAGCTTTTGGTGAAACAAGACTAAAGCTCATTTGGCTTCAAGATGACGTTTGCAAATGACAAAACAAGAGTCTTCTCTCATCTTATCTGCATGCCCTGAAGTCTGGAAGCCTCCCAGGATGAAACAAGCATGCCATCAGATAAGAGACAAGAAAACTAGGCCACTCCTGCTGGGCAAAGGAGATTTTTTTTTGGAACTTGAAGGGTTATTGCTTCACCACCCATAAGCAAGCATTCCTGGAACTCATGAAGACACTCTGAACACAGTTACACATCAAACTCTGTCCACCTATTATACCGCTGCCCCGGCAGCTTGTATAATCTGTGGACAACCACGCTATCTAAACTGGAAACAGCTTTTGCACAAACGATCTCATTAAACAAGACGGGGGTGTAGGGAGGTGATGGATGGCTAAATGAATGATAATTATGTTTTCTAATTATGTTGGACCTGTAGCCCAAGGGAATGAACTAAAAGAGAGTGTTTAGAGACAGCAAGTACGGAGGTGGAGAGCTAACCAGCAGAAAAACGAAATGGAAAAACAGTTGGACGAGTGCCTCGGGGTCAGGTGGGTCACTTAATGCCCTTACATGGGGAGGAGTAAAGGAATAAACACATTTGCAATCATTCTGAAGGCTGCAGTTTGCTGTGCTGTTGGGGGAAAGCGCATTAGCTTTAATATTATTTTTGCTGTGAGGGTTAATAAATAAATGAAACATTTGCACTTCCTACTGCTCTTCCATTGCATCTGTTACCATTATAAGCAGCCTTGCTATTATTTTATGTTGGAAAATAGTTTATTTCCATCTCAGAGTCACAACATCAATTTTGCTCTTCAAACTATTTCTTTGTTTACTGCTGATTATTTGCATTTTTTTACTTGCTCATTTACTGATTAGTTTGTTTACTTACTTATCAGTCTTGAGTTACATATCATATACGTTCTTTGTGGAAAATGAGTGATAAGGCTGCAGGGAGGCACCCCAGAGTGGGCACTTGCATCCGGGGTGGAACTAGAGGACAGGACTGGGAGTGCAGCACCGCGGACAAGATCTGATTGCTGATAAATTCGCCTACAATTAAGAGTGTTGTTTATGTTTTTTGGGGTTTTTTTTCAGATTGCATTGATGTGTGTGGTCTTCAGAAATAGTTCTCCTGGCTTCTTGAAGGACTTTTGACTTTGGCTCTAAAAATGGTCAACTACAAGGACTGGACTGAAAACAAGTGAAAAAGCAGAAAAAAATCCAAAGAAAAACTTTGAAAGCCTGGAGAACTACTGCTTAAAACACTTTAAAACCTCTTGGAAGCAAGTAAGAAGGAAACAACAGGTGATTCAAGACAATAATACAGTACTGTGTTCTGTCACAAGTGGCATTAAAGCAACAGTCCTGCAACAGAGTGGGAGAGCAGGAATGTGAGACTACAGGCAGCAGCTAGTTAGCTTAGTTTAATGTCCTGATTACCATCAATTTCCACCTTGTAAACATGGCGGATTTTGTTTGTTAATCTGTATGGACCAGAAAGGGATTATGTGCTTTTTTCTCACTCTCAACATACAGTGTTCTGTTAGATGGTTTCGGCTCTTTTATACTATGTTGCGCGTTTTACCAGCAGTGAAAGCCTCAGGGTAGCTCTCATCTACTGCTATAAGGAAAGCGTGCTCTGTAAATCAGTCCCTGTCTTTTGGCCACATGACAAACACCCACTTAGGCTGAAGCAATAAAAAAATCTGATGGACATCATATGATCAAAGAGGAATAACTCCATTATTCAACTGCTCCTGCTGGAGACCAATATCATCGCTCAGTGCATGAAAATGAATTGTCAGGCCAAGGTTGCGCCGATTTCCTGGTTTGTCTCGATGAGGATCAACAACACTCAGCGCTCTCCTTGTGGCAGGCAAGGTTAGAGGAATTTATGTTTAATCTCCACCTGAGACCAGCTTGCAGAGGCTGCAGGCGGGTGCAGAAAATAACCAGCGACAAAACTGCTCGTACAGACAAAAAGATTAATGTGCAGAACGACACCCAGTTAAACGATAAACGTGCAAAGGATCAGCTGATAGCATCAAGTGGTACAATAAAGACATAAAGCGAGCATTATGCAAACTGAGGACTCAGCTATTCCATGCGCGCCCTGCTGCGTGGAAAATCATGATGGGAGACGAGATGGCCGGAACTATTACTGTGCAAAATAACCTTTAAAAGAGCACGCCCCCTTCAAAATAAAGCGCACGTAACAAAGACGGGTGAAACGGTTAAGGTTGTTGTGCTCTCTCAGCAAAGCATCTGAGTGTGACCCAATGCAACGCATGATGACCTACTTTTCCATTTCACTCTCTCTACTGTAGCTCTCCCTCCCAGAGCAACATCCACTCTAGTCAGGTTTAACAGAGTGTACAGTGAAGTCACTCTAGGCACACTATCTGTCGTCTACTCCCCCTTTGTATATCCTGAATGCATGAATGGGACCATGAGGTTGACGGAGCAGAGTCTCCATACATACAGTCATAATACACACATTATCTCTCTTTATCACTCTTTCCCTTTGACCTGCTGGTGTTTCCATCCAAAGATCGAGATGTCAGCCTTTGATTTCCTCACTGCCAACAGTAGCAGTCTATTCATTTCCTCGTTCCATGCCACCAACATGACATACGGTTCCACTCTTTGCTTTATCATCTCCAGTGGAGGCAGATGTGGGGGATGGGTTGTGAGGGCTCACATGCACAAACTAAAGGACGACTGAATGTTGAAGGCCGGGGTGAGAAAAGACACGAGCCAGTTTACAGGAGTGAGCAAAAAGAAAGAAAGATGACGAACGAAGGACAAAAATCGCGAAGCCTGTTTTCGTCTTTGTTTCTAAGCTCAATGATGACAATGTGCAACTGCCTAAGCAATGTAAACAATGCATATTAGTGGCCATAATGTGTCATTTTATGCATTCAATAGATAGCAGTTTGTATAGCTACGATACATGTTGTTACAATTAAGCACAGAGAGTTGGAAAATAGACAAAAAATATATCTGTGAGGGCACTATATGTCTTTGCCTCAGCCTTAGTGAAGCATACAGAAACATACAGATACAGATATGATCAATGTTATTATCATAACCCCTGTATGATGACGATATGACAGAAAATCCCCTAACGCAATGGATAAAGTGCACATGTGGGTATATACAGCTCATCCATGTGAGCCGGCTGCTGTCTGAACATCTTTGGAACCGAGAAGAGGAACATTTATTGCACTCACAGGTCTTACTGAGTCACTTCCTCAACATTAGACTGGAGAGCGGTCCCAACGTTGCATGACTGGTAACCTGAATATGAACAGATTAGTGCAGGGCTGGTGGTGAGGGCGTGTAGGAATCAGGAATTATACCTGTTGTATAGAGCAGGTAGCTGATGTGTTGACACATCAACTGTCTGCACTGCAAGGCACAAGTGTACTGAGTCACTTTACTCTTACATAAGCCAGGCAGTCAGGGACAAATTATAACTTCTGTGACACAGTTACTATGATTACTGAACAGTCAGATCTGTAGTTTGAGTTATCATGGCCTCTCTGCATACTGTAACCACCCTCATTAGAATACTGACATGTAATCCTTTTATCACCACACTTGCTTTGTCTCAACAATAGGATTAACTTGATTGGCCAACCACTAAACAATGTACTGAAGAAGAGCCATCCATACATTCATTTTCTTAGCTGCTTATCCCACGAGGGACTGATAACTCGAGCCTAACCGAAGAGGCACAGTCCATCACAGAGACAGACATTCACCCACATCTACAGCCAATTTAGAATCACCATTTAACCCAAAATGCCTGTCCCAGTACTGTGGGAGGGTTATAGAAGAGTCAGAAATATATGAGAATGTGTAATAATTAAAAGCACCAAAGATACAAGCCTCAGGAGTTACACAAGAAGCAAATATCAGATTGTAAGAAATAGTAAAACAGCATTATTAGATCAGACATTTAATATGAGGGTCTGATTGGTCCCTTAATAACAGAAGAATAAATAAATATCCCATATGCCAATCTTATTGGGAGCTGCCTTACATTAAATATATCTTCATATGTACAAACATCAGCTGAAATTGAATGGATTATGGGTAAACGTGTAACAATGATATCCTGACTCTAATGAGTCTAAATGGATAGATGTTCTAGATAGATGTTTTCTAAGAATACATTGAAGCTAAAAGCTCGCATCACCAGGCTCTTTCTCGAGATAAAAGGCTGGTAATTAATTGATAACATGTTATCAATAACGTTATTGGATATGAATAGGAAAGTGGCTGGTGGAGAGGTTGATAAATTATGAATATTTTTTTATACACACAAACAAAAATCAATGAACTTGGATTAATTTAGCTTAATAGAGAAGTTAGATTCTCTTGTAAATACCAAAGTCTTCTGCTGGATAAACTTGTGACTGTGCTCATGGAGGGCAACACGGTCTAAGGCCTCACAGCTCGAGCTGAGTAGCAGATACTGATCAAACTATGTAGATGAAAACGAGGATTTTCATTTCCTGGTATATACCCCGTGTTAGAGTCCAGGAAATCAAGAGGTGGTCACTGGAAATATGCGTTACACACCGTCTATCATAAACAGCTGAGGTAATTAGACGGGATGTGTTACTAAATACAACTCTGCAAACAATCTACAACACCCTCGACAATAGAGTGCTATTTTAATGTTGCAGCCTGTAATCTAAGTGCCACAATGGTTGCAGGATGGAGAGTTTGTTCATCAGACAGACGATAATGGAGATTTTCCACTTCTTAAGCCAATCAAAAGCTGTCAGATCTGCATCTCGGTCACTCACCAACAGCTGAGACGGTGAGCACAGCTGAGGGACGTTGCCAGAAAAGGAAAGATGGGGGACGTGCATCTGTAGCTTTCCTGTGACGATTCTCTTCCAAAAATATAGCTCGCTTGTATAACCCTCAGTAATGTGAGTGAAAATGTGCTGACTTACTCTGGATAAAGACAGAACGCATCCACCTCCACATGTTCTCCCGTTCTTTGGAGGTCACGCCAGAAATGCTCTGCTCTGCTGCCTGACGAGCGCGAGTGTAGCTGCTGACTGTCTCCCCTCCTCCCCCTCTGCTGTCCCTCACTTTTTTTTTTGGTGTCAAAGACAGACATCAACATGACAATATTACAGCAACCCCCCCCCCCCCCCCCCCCACCTTACCAGCGCGGGTTTTGCTCGCCCTTCTGGGGGCTCATTAGCTTTGCTCT
>VOQJ01022187.1:3865-17104 GCA_015052665.1 Apistogramma diplotaenia | reverse complement strand
AAAAAAAAAAAAAAAAAAAAAAAGAAGAAAGAATCATAGTCTGCTCACTAATCTTATAAACCAAATAATGTTAAGATTCTCACTTAACAGCTTTCAACAGAGCACTGAAATCCAGATCTCCTTCATCCTCTCCAGCATCACTGTGTGTGTAGAACACAGACATACAGAAAACAAAACACATTAAATTCTGTCATTGCCATTAAGTGCACTATTGTGCCAAACCAACGTGTTGACATTTCCACACATAAATACACCGAAAAACATTTTTAATAGTCTACGCGTGCATTTTTCCATTGCCTTGGCCGCACACAGACACAGGCTGAAACACAAACCCCGGAGCACTTACGCTCTCTTGAAGCTGGACAAAATATCTGCCTGCTCATCTTGTTGTACAGCTGTAATAAGAGAAGTTGCAGAGAACGCACATCATTCCTGGATCAGATCAAAACATCAGTATGTATAGAATCTGTGGCAGCCTCAGCGCGCAAGACTCTGTTTTCACTCACCTTCGACAGTGATCTCAAAGGTGGAGCTATCGCATTTGTCTTTTGAAGTCACTTCACACCTGTAACCCCCAGCGTCTCCGGGGACCACTTTGATGATCTTCATTTCATAAGTATAGATCTTAGGGAGGAAATATTAGTTAATTAATTACTTAGTGCAAAGAACAAAAATAAACAAACAAGTAAATTTGACACTCATACCTTAGTATTTCTGTCATAGGTTTCTTTGAACTGCATATGTTTTCCAGCCTTGCTGCCAAGGTCCAGCCACTTGCCCTTCAGCCACTTCATGGTGGGTTTTTTTATCAGGTTGGTGGAGTCGACCTTGGCTATGAACGTGACATCCGCTCCTGCCGTATACAAACACCACTTAATTCACACAACACCACATAACACATGTTATGGATTACTCGCGTTGCCGCTGCGTGTCTGACCTGCGACAGCGACCACATTGTTTGGCGGTTTCTCGACAAAGAGCCCGGTGAGCTCAGTGGACTGAGGCTCTGAAAAGAAGGAGTCAAACACGAGTTTGCAGAGTAATTGGGTCAAGTTTGGAACACATTTTGATGGATTCATCTGAGACACGTGCTGCAAAGGAACATACGCAACGGAACATGAACAAACCTTTTGCACGGTAACATGGCAACATCCACAATGTTCAAAATGCCAAAGTGCAAGAGATACAGAGAAATCTTTAAATGTGTTTTTGTATCTTTAGTGCATATAAAATATTGCAAACACTACACAATCAAATTATTTCTGAGCAACGATACTTCCATGCACAATAGGGCACTTTTTGGAAACTTTCTTATCTACCTCTTCAGGCAAGTAAAGTTTCTGGTGAGATGGAATCGCCACAGTTTTTACCAAACGGACCTCGTGGCCTTTACACTTCAGCACTTTCTATCACTGTTCAAGATTTAGCTTTCAAGGTGCAACTCTATAAACAATGCACACTTGTAATTGGCATTAATGCCTTTTATTGGGTTTTGCTTTACAGTGCCACTCACTGCTTTGTTTTCCCACAGTGCTAATAAATGTGCGTAATAAATTCAATTTCCTATTCAATCACTGCCACAACTTGGCTTGGACGCCATGAGAAGGCACTCGGGAATATACTATTCTCATTGTGCATGACCCAGACATAGCTGGCACACATCTCAACTTCATCGCATTTTCATGCAGTACATTGCTGCAGTCCTGCACTCTGTTGTCACATTTTCCTCACGCTTCCTCCCATGCAGAGTCAGCTGCAAAAAAACAATTATCCTAGCTTAAGGTACGTATAATAGTTTTAAGTTATACTGTACCATAACTCGGTATAAACTCAAGGCAAGTGAAGAGCAGTTACGCAGTGATCATTCTACTGAATTATCACATTAAAACAAGGCACAGTAAATCCAACATATTTTTACATAATAATAAGATCATGACTGCCTGCCATGATCTCAGGTTCAAATAATCAGTGTACTTTTAATAATCACACACTGGCTGTATTATCTGAAATTAACTTGATCACTTCTTTTGGACTGATTTTGCGAGGCTGGTTGTTGCAATCAAAGGAAATAATTTACCCCATACAGAGCAGCAACAGAGCACCCCATGCTGCCTAAACAACAAAAAACTAAATATTATACAAAGGCCACATGCCAGCACTCACTTTAATTCATGGGAAAACTGCTTATTTGTCATATATAGACAAAAAATGCCCAATTATTAAAAGGAAAAGCAGGTATATCAGAGTCCAGGTGGAGATAATGCAGTCGGCTCATAAAACAGGATGCAACTGAACACAACCAAACAGAAGTGATACTCAGTCATGTGAAACAAACAGTGCACCCTGGGTGAATAACCTCTCATGACATTATATAGCGTGCAATTATTTATTTAACAAAACGTAAGCCAGAATTCAGAGGCAGTGGGTGAAAATGTAACACACCCTTACTGCTTCTGTGGGAATAAAGAGGGCAGGTAGCAGCCAAGTGCTGCTAATCCTGTTAATCAAATGTATTTGATTAATAGATCATTAGCAAGCACGACCACCTTTAACTCCTCTCTCTCATATATATGGGGGAACTGTTAATTTAATTTCATGTAAATCACTAAATAAATTACTAAACAAACATATGAAGTGCGAGTTAACTTTTGTTGTTCGAAGAACTCATAAGTTGTTAATCTAATAATAAGTATCAAACTTTGTTGCCATGAGAACAATTCAATTTAGGGAATGTTTCCCAGTCAACGAGATTCCGTTGCATTAAAAAAAAAAGAAAAGAAATTGGAAGTAACTCCTTGCAGACATCCACGTTGCTGGTATAAGTGCCCCAAAACAGACTGCAGTTGGCCAAGTGATGCTAATCCCCCCACACACTATACCCCTGTGAGCATGGCTTTAAACAGCCTTGGTATGATAAGCACTTCCCACACAGAAACTGACTCTTAAGCGATACATTAAAGGCAAACTCAACTCAGTGCAGTGGAATAAACATTCTGTAGCCAGGCTACAGGATAAAAGAAATGGTAGACCTGAACAATTTTTTATATACATTTCTTTTTCAAACTATAGCTACTGTATATAAAGGAAATCTGCCTACACAATGTATATATGATTCTTTGTAATTACATTCATGTGCCTGGAGTAACCACTGCACAGTAAAAACAGTTCACAAACTCAACCACCAGGGGACCATGTTTAGCTCTCCATCATCTGAGACCTTATTTCAGATGTAGGATGCCCTAGTCTCCAGTCATGTTATGTCATTCTGTTATGTCACTCAGCCTGATATAGTCATTTTATTGATTTTTGCAACAACAACAAAAATTCTCATCTGACATAATGTAGATGAATAAATGTATAATTTAGTGACATAGTATTGAAGCATTAAGATAATTGGTGTCGATTTTGGTCAATTTAGCTTCTAGATTTGACTGTATTTTGCACATTTCATCAACACTGCTAACCAGAATATGAAGCTCGCTGGATTTATGGTTGAGAAATTGTACTCTGGGAGTCAGGGTGACAACACAAGAGCCCCAGCATGTTCAGATTTCCCTTTGAAGGTTTGAATTTGCTCAAGCTTTTGTTTCTGTTTCATGCTCCAGTTTTTCCAACTCACACTCCACCACTAAGCTTATCCTTTTCTTGTCTCGTATAGATGCCATGCTGAGCTGTGTCCGCATCATCTGCAGCACAATGTACCTTTTCTCCCTCTGGGCAGATGTCACAGCAGAGGCAGTTTGCTGAGTCCCACATTCAGTGATGGACATTCATGACATCAGTCGAGATGCACACTCGTGAATCGTACAAAAGGGAAAAGCTGCGATCAAACATAAGTCACTGGACACATTTGACAAGAAATTTATATTTATGACTGCGTGTGGATCTTTAACCTGACTTCCCCACATGGCTGCCTTGTTGTGAGGCCACAACACAGTCTTGCCACCTTTGATGGAGTCTGCAACCTCTCATCTTTCTTTTGCATACCTCCATGTATATCATCTGCATCTTGCCAACAGTCCAAAAAGGAAACACTATGGCCATCTTCCTGATCATGCTGGCAACACTTCCAAGCTTCAGTCCATGAGGCTAAACTACAAATATCTTCTTAACGTGAAGATATGACGTCTCAGTTGCCACTAATACCTCCTGTTAAGATCAGCCAGCTGTCCAAATTGGAAAAGAAAAAGCCTTTTGAGTTCTGCGTTTCCCCTTTAAGCGCAGCAAGTTCTGGACATTTCACACGTCTGAAAGGCACACCAAGAAATTAGTAGCCTTCAGCTCCCTGGAGCCTTGACACTTCCACAAGCTCTCCATGCAATCGCCATCTAGTCAGTCAAAATAGAGCAGACATTCAACTGATCACTCTGGGATAACTGAGACAGATGGGGACAGCCTTGCATCAACAGCTCTTAAATTTTACGTGTAAAACCCGAGCTGCAGCGCAACCGCAACACTTTTAGACATTTAAGAACACATCATTTGCCTTTGACACCCATTTACAAATTTCACTTAGTCAAACATCTCAGTGCCCTTTGAGCTGATGAGACGTGACCTTATATGCAGATCTGTGCAGTCTGGAGAAATTGCATTTGATCATTTCTTGGATGACCTCGCTGCTTGACCTCTCCTTGCAGTTTCCTAATACAGCATAATGTTAAATTGAGAGGCAACCATAAAAAGTGTCATAACATCAGATGACACTTGGCACATTAACAGCAACAGCTGCTATTGTGGCCCGATGAGTGCGGCACATGAACCACAGCTGTGTTTCCACGCTCATTGTTTAAATTGCCTGAGGGACAAAAGCACAAGAGGGTTGGTATCATAGGTCACAGATGGAGAGATGATCATTTTCACACGGAGGAAAAAAAAAATTCGAAATTGCTGAAAGAACATAAACAAAATAATTTGTCTGTGAGTTGTCTGGTAGCGTCAGTGGATACCAGCAGCAGTGGGCCGAAATGGATGAATGACACACGGACAGGATCTGATGGGTTCAGGAAAGGACTTAATGTGTGATTTTGAATCTACTACTGAGCTGCAATAAGTCACAGTCTCTGATGGTGATATTCAGAAAAATATAATTTTTTTCATTGGATCTGACCACTGATGGATAAAGTAACAAACAATGATTATATTTGTACGCTGGCACCTGTCAGGAGATGGGATATTAGGCACCAACTGATCTGTCATATCAGGATAACATGTTGCCAGTAGAGAAATTAAGCGAGTGCTGAAAAGGACCACGCTGACTGGGTCTCAAAAATGGCAGATCTTGCCGGGTGTTCCTGGGATGGTTGCTAAATGAAGTGTCCAGGAGAAGGACAACTCTCTAGCACCCAAGGTTCACCAAAATGTGGTCTTTGTAGTTAGACACAATGTGCTGTGATGGGGTGGATTCTGACCCAAGTGATGATCTTTTCTTAACCCTAACCATGTAGCTACAATTATACCTAACTTGTAAATGAGTAAGTTTTAGTGCTAAAGGTAACCATGAACATGAACAGCATGTGGGGAACCCCACCCCCTTCCCCCCCCACAAACCATGAGCAACCGCCTGCCTGTCCATGTTTCCCTGGGGAAGAGAAGGCAGGATGAAGCACCACGGGAAGTTTCAAGCCTGTGGCAATAGAGTGATGCTCTGGACTATGTGCTGCTGGGAAATGATGTCTCCTGGCATTCGTGTACATGTTACTTTGACACATATGGCATACCCCGACAGTGTTGCAGACCAGTTATGACAATGTTATTACCTGACATAGGTGGCAAACCTTCAGGCAAACATTGCATCCAGCAGAACCTTGAAATTTGCTCAGGAATGATTTTGAGGTGTGCTGATGTCATATAATATTGTATAATATTATAATATTGCTTTTAATCTTTGTGGCTGAGAAGCACAGAGAAAAGCAGAATCCTGTAGCATAATTCTCATCAGGAGCTCTGTGGCATAAGAGTTTTGGTCATGCAGCTTCATGAACCTTTTATGAGCTCTGTAGTGAGTGATACTTTTTCTTGGCAGACATGAGTCTGTCTGTGTGCATAAAATTTCAGAGAAGCCAAAGAGGGCTCGCAAACAACCACTTTGTTGTAATATGATATTCTGTAAAACTGAAAATGTTTTTAGAAACTATGAAAAAAAAAAGCCTTAAATCAGTCCAAACGGAAGCAATACAAAATATTTCATATAATAAACTGGACCCGGGTCCACTCAGCAATATATTATGTGACAGCTTATCTAGCACATAATACCAACATTACACTGACACTAATGTTGACACTCAGACTGAAGATTTAGAAGAATGTCTACTTTTAATAAGCACATCAACATAAATGTCGCTCTTTTCTTACCATCTCCATCAGCTTCTGAATCTGCTGCAGACAAGGAAGCAAATGAAACTGAAAAAAGCAGCTATAAAGCAAACGTTTGTTTGAAAAGACACACAACTGCAACAGTGACCAAGCAACACAGCTGTAACGCAAACACCATGCACCATCACGTTTTACATTAAAAACCACTACAGTAACATCTAATCCACCTTGCATCTGCAAATTGAACTATTTTCCTTTTGACATATTCTTTGGCACTGTGTATAAAATAAATATATTTATGCATGTAAATAGAGCACATTAGAAATACATAAATCACTCATAATGGAAACACAAACATAATTTGGAGCAGTGTAAATAACAAAACTGTACACGTCTTGCTGTTTCACATATGCAGCATGTAAAACCAAAGGTTAAAGTAGACCTATTATGCTTATTTTCAGCTTTATTTTTGGACTCTACTAGAGTAGCCCTGCACGATTCAAAATAGCCATTATCCATTCCATACTGGGCCTTGGTGCACCCTCTTAGCTCATCCTCTGTTTGAAGCAAGACATTTTAGCTTGTCCCTCTTTAAGGCCATCCTCCTATAAGCCAAGCGTCTAGCGCTTAGCTAGTTCTTGCAAGAATACACAGCAGCAGCAGTTCAGGGGCCTCTGAACCTAATGTTTCAGCTTGAGGAAAGCATAATAGGTCCACCTGAGTTTCACATGTAACATATACTACAAAGTATATGTTTGTAAAGTGTAGTAAAGAAAGAGAAGTAAAAGAACATCACAGCATGTAAAATGAATAATCTTGTTATTCGTGTCACAACAGCACAGCAGTCAGATATGTTACACGCCGTAACATATCTCTTACTTCTGTGAAGAAAGATTTTTGTGAGAAAGGAAAAATCCTTTCGCCCGTTTACAAAATGCACGACAAAAAGTTACGAGGATCACCTGAGACCATCCTAAAAAAAAACTTGCAACCTGAAGGAATCATGCACGTAGTGTAATTTTCACACGGTGCGTCACATATGCACTCATATGTGAATACATTAAATTGATACAGTACCACAGACGCATACATTAAAATGAAATACTGAATGTGTATTCAGTGCCTCCATGTCAGTTCATTCCCATGATCTTACCTCCATCATCAGGGGATGCATCTAAGGAAATGAATGGACATTAACTTTGAGTTCCAATATACACTGAAAATTGTGGCTCCACTTTGTAATAATAGCACTCACAGAATATCAGTGAAGAAATGTCCCTCCTACATACTTGATTTTATACTTGATTATATAATTTTGTTCATATAGGGTATGTTTCCCCTACATTAAAAGACTCCTAACATCCCTCTCTTCAGGCTGTGATCAAATATAAATAATGGTTAAAAAATTAAAAAGAAATGTTGCATATGGTAAAATTGCGGAGACAAAACAAAAACTGGAAAAACTCACAAAAACACAGAAACAAACCCAAAGACAATGTAAAAGCATAAATAAGCAGAGGATTTTTTAATGCAAAAAACACAAACAAAGCAGAAAGGCAATATGGATCAGCATCCACTTTGCATGTATAGATAACATGGCATCATTTGATTGCAATATTAAAGTCTCCAGTTTTAGTTAACACCAGTGATGCAGTCACCAGCTAAGAGCTGCAAACACACTGAATGGGAGTGGCATAACAATTTCATTATCCCTGTCAGCAGCTTCCCATTGTCTCATGATGGGATTGAATTAGAAGCCTATCTTTATGACTCAGTAATTGCTCAACTCATTATCTATGGAAAAACCACTTGTTCTGAATTCATCAGGTAATTAACATTACAGATTAGTTAAAATGCATTTGTGAACACTCAGTTTAACTCAAACCCACTCCATGTCACTTATTAGCAACATGTAAATGCAGCGAATCACTCAAAGTCTTAAAAAAGGACATCGTTGGCCCTTTTCCTCTTCAGCTGCCTCAACTGGGGCTGCAATCAGTGGATGTAGACACAGCAAATAAAAAATAAACCCACAGCAGCCCCACAGGAAAACTAACATTAGACACACATAATCACACTCAAGTGTGGCTCGTTGAAACCAAAGTACTTCTGCCAGGAGCTCGGTCCGCGTGGCTACATAAGCTGGTCGGTTGAACAGTTGCAACTATTCCATATACATATGTTATAAAAACAAAAACTTAAATAAATGAAACTAAAAATAGAGACCACATATAGTCGCATGAATAAAGATGCTCGCCTGCCTGGCGACGTTTATGAATAAACGATACAGTGCATATCGATTTCACACCATTATAAGCTGCATTCGTGTGACATGACGTGAGTGAAAAGTGAAAATGTGAGAGCCATAATCACGTCACCGTGTGATAATGAAAGACACACAGGAGGTCACAAGCTGTGGAGCAGCTTACTTACCCTCCACCGGTTTCTCTGAAAAACACAAAAGAGGGGAAGAATGATTAGAACAATATATTCTGCAGGTAAAGAACTGTACTCTTTATCTGCTGACAAAAGGCTCGTATACTGTAATTTAGGGCAAACTATATCATAGTAGATTAACTGTTTAAGTCTATAAAAAGATTGTGTTATTACATGCACGTGATTAACTAGTGAAGCTATTAATCTTACATCCCAAATATGGCATACAGTAAGAAGATACATTGTTACAAAGTGGCTACTTCTGAAATTTGTGTTAAGCAGTGTGGGGAGTAATTGTTGAAGCCTAAATCTGGTCAAAGGAGCTTCACAACAGAAATAGAGACCAACTCCCCCAGTGTCTTGATGTGGGTGACTGGAGTAGCTCTTAAAGGCCAGGGACGGTGTCTTATGACCCCCCCTGAAGTCATGCCACATTCTCTTCGCTACACAAAGTTTCCTTGAATAGTCACTCCAACTTGACCTGGTGTGGTTTACTGTTCACTTGAGGTTTGCCATAAATTTCTGACTAAAACAGGTGTTGTTGCATAAAATATAATCATGATTTATTATGTCTCTCTTCTTAAAAAGATCCTAAAGGTGCCTGAGAGGAGGTGAAGTCTAGTCTCATTTCAGTCAATGCTACAACTGCATTATCCACAATCTAACAAAAGGAAAAAATAAGACACTTTCTTTTTGGTACTAAAACAAGAAAATTTTCCAACACAAATATGTTGGAATGCTATTCAGAGTAAAAAAAAATTTGGTATTAATACATCACATACCCTGTTAGAGAATTTAACACCTGCATTGAGTGTAAATCTGCCCCAGCATCTGCTAAGTCAATCCACACGGAGGGAGAATCTTGAACATCTTCAACAAGTCTGTGATAAAGCAGTGTAATGAACTTCCGAGCAGCTGCTCCTCACAGTTAAAATGCTCCCCTCAGAGACTATCTGTGGCTTCGTATGCAGAGTTCTGCTACACATATAATTAGCAGATTTTTTTTTGAAGATGTGCTTGTTAGATGTAAATATACAAATATAAAAAAAAGGTTATTTTTCACTGGGTATGTGTTTCCCCAGGAGAGATACATTTGGTAAAAAGGCTGCATATTAATTGTAGAAATAACAGTAATTTTTTTTTTTGGTGATATTGCAGCAGTTACAATAAATGGATCTGTAGATTTCAGAAAAAACACACACACATGCACACACACACACACACACACACTGATAACTAAGTGTACTGCAATACAAGAAATTTGATTTAATACTAAGATGAAAGAAGAGCATATGTAGCTCACATTTCTATATAACACTGCTATCAATGGGAATATAACATTACTATATAGAGTAGTATAGTATGCCTCAGTGCACTTAGACATATAGGGACATGATGTAACAGATTGCTTTTAACTGGCAGTGTTGTGACAGGAAAGAGGCGCATTTTCACACATGCACAGAACAAATCAGATCAGACAGTGACTCTGTTCACTGGAACAATGTGTCAGTTCAGCTGACACATTGTTCACAATAGTGTGAAGTCGCACTATTTAATGCATGTACATCCAGAGGCGAGGGGCCTATGTAATAAATAAATCATCGTAACTCTTTGAATTGCTGACTTATTTTTAAGCGGTCTGACTTTTGATGAGTGTCCGACATGCATTCATGATCCAGGATCCTTATTTCACTTTAAAACACAGGTCTGTGATCCTAAAACGCTCGTGTGAAAGTAACAATAGTAGCTGAATAATATGTTTCAACTGAAAAATAAAATTCTCCAACTGCTTTTTGTCATTTCTACCTGATCTCGATGCACCGGACACCTGGAAATAAGTAAATTATTCAAGTAAGCATTTTTTTTTATTAGGTTGTACTGGGTACCACACTTCATGAGCTTGTCATTACTTGTCATACAGAAACACTTTCCAGTGTTTCTAACTTCACACAGATGGTCAGGAAATGTAAAAACTGGCAGGATTATGCCTTCGTTTAAACAAGTTGTCTGTCCAGTCCTGTCAAAATCTTCTGACTTGAAGTGACAGCTTCAGACAACTTGAATCTAATTTGGCTCAAAGTCACTTCACTTCAGTGCTGCCATCCATCTCTGTCTCCTAACTTTATGTTTTAGTAATCAATAGAAAAAGCAAATGAGTTTGAACAGGCTCTGCAGCTTTATAGGTACAATTCAGCCACATACACAAGTTACTAATGTATGCATGCCACTCCGATGCCAGGAAACAGATTTAACACCCTTTGTTTTTTTAATATACTATATGAATACATACTGTAACATAACTGATTGACAAAACACAATGAGCTTCAGAGGATAAAAGTGATTTTTAAGTGACTGACATTAACTATTAAATGTCAAATTCAAGATGTTTGCAACAGTAACATATTGTAAAACAGGTAAAATGTTATATCTTGTTGGTTAATTTTGTCATTTCTTTTAGAGTAACTTATAAAAGTAGCACAAAGCCCAGCATTTTGAGTGGGACTTGGAGGGAACACAGTATGCGTACTGTATGTGCAGTCCGTGCAGTACGAGGTAATGTGGAGGGATTGCACTGTGCTGTAATCCTGGACAGCCTACTTTGAAGGAACCTTTCTGTGGCCTGGATATTGAAGTGCTCGTTGTGGAACGTATAATCTGTCACTGCCGTTGCTATTTGTACTCAGTTAGAATCAATGCACTGCTTGGTTTCCTCTATCAGGTGACACACAGGTTTTCCAAAAGACAGTGGGTGTGGTGAACGGTTCTTCCCTTGCACCAGGCAGTGGAACACTTCTCTGATATCTTGTTTCAGCACTGCTGCCACCAGAGCGAGCACAGAAAATCTTTCCTTGCTCGCACCGTAACACCTGGATTCGTTTGTTAAACTTTACTTATTAAGCTGCTTATTGCATTATATTTATATTTGGGTTTACTGAGCTTACTTAATTGAGCTCCTTTTGTTGTGGAATTCTTTATCTTTTGGAATAACTACTGTACAGCATAGCTCATCTTACTTCTGTTTACACTGAGTCTAACTCGTTCATTACAAAAATAAATGTGTATTTGATGATTTAAGCGGATTACTTTTTCAATCAGTTAATTACATTTCTCTCCTAATTATTATTTAATACAGTTTATAAAGAAGAAACTTCCTTTTTTTTTTATTTTACCAAGCATAATCTCTATTCTTGTCCCCATCGGGCATAGGTGTTTCCACACAGACAGTCTAAATGTTTGGGTTAGAAATGGAAAATTTCTCAAAATCTATTATTCATCATTTATTGCCATTAAGTTAATTATAAGTCTGTCACTAAGTGAGGGAATGACAGCAGATTGGTTTGTACTTTATGGATTTTGGGATCATAGATTGTGTCACCAATGGTGATTTAAAGCTATTCATTCACCGTGTGGACATTAATCATTTCATCATTTTATGTCGAGGCTTTTGAACCCCTTTGAAGACAAACAGTCCCGAGGGGGATTGGAGAAACTTCACAGAGCACTTTTGATTCAACTTTCACTCATCGTGTTTCATGAGGTCACAGCAATGAAAGGAATTATGACCATGAATCATACCATTGCTTCCAACCACTGACTAGAAAAATGTCAAGCACTTAACTTGACTACTCTGAAGCACTGCCACTTTTAGGAGAGCATCAGGCTTGCTGACCAATAAGGAGCTTCCTAGGTGAAAGTGACAGATTACATAATGATTTATCTCAGTTGGGACTGCAGAAGCGTTGGGCAACACCCGATACGTCAGGGTGTGTGAAACTCTATAAAAGTGGAAAAGGTCAGGGCTTACTGCAGAGTATTTTTAGCTGTTAGTTGAGGGTGTGATCTGGGTGCTACTAAGTGGAGTAGTGCAGAAAACCTTTTAACTAATGTCATGTGGAAATACAAAAGATTATTCACATTGTGTGAAAATATGTAGTGTTGCAAGGTAGGTTAAAAAATGTCACCGCAATTCTGTTTAATGTAGTTGTAGTTGAGGATTTATTTATAAAAATATTATTGTATTCAAATATTATATTGAGTATTTCTTAGAGGCACCGAGCAGAGCTTAAAAAACGAAAAAGTTCCAGGTTATCTGATCTTCATTATTTAAGCTTTGCAGTTTAAGTTTGGCTTGGAATGACAGAGCGGTGGGTGGTGCAGACAGAGCATGCAAAGTGGAATCATATTCATATTACTCAGATAAACACTTTGGCTCTATAAGGCGAATAACAGCAATGCCTGGTTAGGTTTCTGGGATAAAAATAAAAAGGGCCTCGCTTAGATCTTTAAAAAGATTAGGGCAAGAGCAGATGCAGGGAAACGCAGTTAAATGTTGCAGAGTAGATTTAGGAACAATGTGCTAACAACTCCAGCAAAGCCTGTAACATTCACTGGCATAATGTGGACAGTGTGAGATGCCTTGGGGGAACGGGTCCGAGAGGCTTGGCGCTCTTCTGCGCAGTCTTGGCCTGCAAAACTCGGCTACTCCCCAAA
>VOQJ01022186.1:14603-30690 GCA_015052665.1 Apistogramma diplotaenia | reverse complement strand
AGTAAAAAGTAGTCAGAAAAATAAATACTCAAGTAAAGTACTGATACCTGAAAAATGTACTTAAGTACAGTAACGAAGTATTTGTACTTTGTTACTACTCACCTCTGTAAACTTGTGCAAGAGTGCGTTGATTGGATGTTCTCAACTTGTCCCGCCTTTTCACAAAATTTAATTAGTTCTGATTGGATATCATCCTCGCCAAGCATTTTTGTCTCATTTTTGTTTGCCAAAGAAAAATGTCAATTATTTTCGTCTTCTTTTAGTCTTTTCCCGTAGTTTGTGAATTCGTTGACGAAGACTATGATGAAAATACTTCGTCAACAAAATTAACACTGCTTTGGAGGATATTTCTAACAGCTATTTTTATTTTTCCTTTAAATCGAACCTCTCTGCTTCCTCTGTCTTCCATCTTTCCCTCTGACTGAACTTCTCTCTCGTTCTGGGAAACAGCAGCTGGACCTTCAGACTCACTGTGTGACAAACTGCACACAGACAGTTTGTGTGTGTGCTGATATTTGTTGACCTGTTAGAAATGTTGCATTTGAAATGATCTGCAACAACATGTTACTCCATTTATGCTAGAAAGTAACCACAACTTAGGGACACCTGCACTTTGGCCACTGTAACCCCGGACTACAGCGCTCTAAATGATACAGAAATTATGTAGTTTCATCATTTCATGTATGCGATAAGCCGTGGTGATGGAGGCTGCTCCAGCAGGACTGGCTTTTGTGTTATTGTTCCTCCTCTGATCAGTCTGGTGTTTGACAGCGCACTGTATAACTTCCCACCTCTGCTTTCCACCCCCTGCTGGTGTGTACATACTGATGACCAATAGCAATGCCTCAGAGGGATGATAACAGTTTCAGCAGGGTTAGTTCTCTAATTAACAATTCTGTTAGTACGCATGAACTGAGACCCACGTTACATAAAGGAAACACAGATTGGAAATATGTTTCCAGATCCAACATGAGCTAAATGGAGTTTTGACTTCATCCCCGTTTCTCTGCGTTGGGCTGTTCCAGTCCTGAGGTGTAAAAATATTTGCCATATTTCCCATCAAACTCTGCATCAGTCTATGAATCCTGTTGAATTCACGTGTCCCTGCAGCTCTTCTGATTATCATAAATGCTTCCCCTGATCTGGCTGAAGCCACTTCCTCCTCTCCGTGTTAACGACGTCGGGAGGCCTCAGCGCAGCGGCCCAAACGCGCTGCTGTACAGCCACGGTGGCCGCACCAAATGGTGCCATCAGTGCTCAGCTTTAATTGGCTCAGCAGAGGTGCCAACAGTGATCACCTGTCAGGGCGAAGAACGGCTGCATCTGTTTACACGTCTGTTAGAGCGGCGGCGCAGGAGGCACGACCCCTGACACCAAGGTCACATGTCCTCTGCTGTAGAAGGCCCTGAGGGGCTGCGGGGGAGGGGAGGGGGCTCACAATAAAAACAGGCAGAAGGCCTGACGCTGAACCAGCAGCCTGTTCCAGTTTCTCCTGTCACAGGCTTTTCTAGGCTGAAGCTGATCGTTTTCAACTATTTTTATTATTTTCTGACATTTTACTGAAAGAGAAAAAAGGAAATGTAAAAATATTTTGATCTCTGATGTTGAGAATATCTGGAAAAGGTGGAATTTCAATAACTAAGAAACTGTTTCACACCAAAAGGTAACTGAGTTAATGTGGCTCACAAGCTGTGAAGCTGTGGATTATAGTCTCTCCCTGCACATTTTATCTTTGTGGTGAAAACAAGGGAAATGTTTCCAGTTCAGCTCCCCACACCAAACACCAGAACAGTTCTGTGTTGGAACAGTTTTTGATGAGACCCTGAGCGAGGCCATGTGCCCGCCTCCTCCTCCTCTAGTCTCTCCTGAAAGTATCCCTCCCTCCCTTGGTTTCTTTACCCTTTGGCCCTGAAATGCTGCCATAATCACAAATCCATTTTACCTCTGTTTCCAGCTTCTCCAGGTGTTGACTCTCTGAGATGGATCCTTGGACCTGCTCCCACCACATTCCCAAACAGAAAGTCATGCACATGCAGTTCCTCTGATGAGCATCTCGAGTGACTCATACACACTGAGTTTTGAATACCTTTATTTATAGCGTGCATTACGCACACATGCCCGGTGCAGACATGGAGGTGTGTTGACACATGACGTCTGTATTGCTTCCTAATGTTTTCAGGAGAAATCCCCAGACTCTCCACTTACTGTACAAACCAGACAGCCTCCCAAACTCCACCCTCCCAGTCTGACCCCCACACGTCCACCAGAAGTGGCCTCTGACAGGAGCAGCTGGTCCCCCACCTCCCCTCCCAACTCACCAGATTGATGAAATTTTCATAACCACCGATTCCCCAAGTCACAGTTCACCTTCAGCATAATTAATGAGTCCGTCTGCAACCCGCACTGACACAATCACTGACACCGCAGGGTCTTCAACCTGTGTTCTTTCTCCTGACCAGCAGAGGGCGACTCCTCTGGTTGTGAGAAGAACTGAGAAAATAAGCGTCCTGCTCAGCTGATCCTTCCTGATGAGTTTATGCTCTCAGTCGCTGCTTTCAGGTCTGACTGAATAAAAACCTTTTGGAAGTGATGGTCCCGTCAGAGTCACAGAGAAGCAGGAAGCAGGGGAGGCGCATCACGCCCAGCTTCAAAACATCAAACCTGCTCAGCTTCAAAAACTCATCTTTAAAGGGAAAAACTGTTACAAAAATCCCAACGCAAACAGAAATCATGTGTCAAGAAGAAACACCATCTTTAAACCACCATCTTAGGTCATTTAAGTCATGTCCAACCCTGAAGGTGTGCCCTAGGACTTCACCTTCATGGTTTGAGTGAAAATCCTTTTACCACATAAAGCTGATGTTTGCTTTCTCATCTCTGATCTAAAAAAGCCAGCGTTACCGAGCAGCAGTGTCTGTGCTGCGAGCAGGTTAATGAAATATTTACTACAGCTGATCAAAATCACACAACTTTTCTATTCAAGATGTGCAGGAATCTGTGAGAGAGAGATGATAGAATCATTTAAGATCAACACGAGGATGCACACCCTCACCTTCTTCATCATCTTTGCTGGTGAGCATCGCTAACACTAGACCAGGAGAAAGGTAAGGAAGCGAGCTTCTGGATCCAGTCGCCATTAGAGAGCAAGCCATGACTGTTTGGAACACAAGTAACATCAGCTCCTAAACCAGGCTTCTAAACTGCGATACCGAGGGAAGCTGTAAACTGGACTGGGTGGGAACAGATCTCCAGGACAACCCACAGAGACAGGGAGGAGGTCCGTGGAAAAAGAGATAAAAGAGAAAAGATGGAGTTAATTTTCCGTCTTCATCTCAGGTGCTTTGTAAACGAATCCCTTGTTTGAAGGAGTCGGGAAACGTTTGTGTTTCGGCTGATTTGATGAGTTTTTTTAATGTTGGCTCAGCATTTTCAGCAGGACCTGAGCTCCTTGTACAGATATGACTGAAATTCCTAAAAGAAAAAAATACACCACATAGCAGGACTCAAACACACTAATAAGCAATATTAATCCCAGTTTTCCAGTCAGTAATTATTTCAGTGATCATGATTTCCTCCCACATATCTCCTCTCCTGCCTGCAGTTTTATATTCGAGCTCAGTGGTTTTACTGCTCAGATTCTGTGGTGAATATGGTGTTTTTCTCTCTGCTTTGAGCTGAATAATTCTGCATCTTTCATCTGTATATTCATGAATCGGAGGTCTCTCATTCATTTTGTTGTCCTCGTGTTTCTTCTGAACGACATAAATTGCAATTAAACTCAGAGCTGCTTGTTAAAGAAGCTTTTCAATGCTCTGCGACTGCTTCTGTGTCATCAGATTAGCCGAGTGGTTTGTCCTCACTGATACGCACTGCCATCATCCTTACTGTAACGGGAGCTCCTCACACACGTTAACCAGCTGCCACCTAGTGTACCATCTGGGATATTCACAGGCTCAGATGATGATGGTGATGATCAATGAGGAGAGGAGGTGAGTATAGGGACTGTGACCGGTAAAGGATGATGAAGATGGAACTGCCAGGCAGGAGGAAAAGAGGAAGACTTCAGAGGAGGTTCATGGACGTAGTGAAGGAGGACATGCAGAGGGTTGGAATGACAGAGGAGGATGCTGGGATAGGAGGAGAGCAGCTGAAAGAAGAAGATTTGCAGTAAGCAGAAGATCTGGGCTCTCATTTCAGCACCATCCCACCATGAGCTCCCGACAGTAACGCTCTGACCTCCCCCTGTGGCTCCATCTGAATAAAAGCTACAATGGGTGGATGTTTGAGGGGAAATCTGCCTATATTACAATAGGAGGCTAAGACGGGCCTCCATGCTCTTCTGATCATGTGCTTGACAGTTGTTGCACCAACGTGGGCACGGCCCGTTGAACAGAAAGCCAGCAGGCATCATAGATTTCAACAACAGGCTGACGCGCTGACAGATCCACCGCCTGCTCGCCGCAGACCGAAGACACGGGGGAAGGTGTGTTCGCCGGGAGGAGGGGTCAAAGGTTATGCCTGCGAGAAGAAACAGTAGTGATGGGAGACTGTCACGGCCCAGCGACCGCTGACATGCAGAGTGAGCTCATTCCGGTCTGCCGACACACTCATCTCAGGGTCCTAAATTAGATTCATCGCCAGTTCATGAAAGGCAGACATCTGACAGCACGCCCATCAAATCCCTGCAGATGTATGTGCAGCAGTGAGCTACCCTGCTCATAAATGTGCCTACATGTAAAGTCAGGGCAGACAAAGTCCTCAAATTGGCCCAGTCAGAGATACAGCTGATAGATGGTCACTTGAAAGAAAGAGGGAGGATTTCTACATCAAAATCAACAGAAAGCAACCACATTCACACACAAACTTGCCTTTTATTCATTAAAAAAAGCTTTAAAAGTAATTAATCACTGCTGGTGTAAAAGTGCATCGCGTTTGGAGGGAAATACAAGCCAGTAAAATCACCTTCAGTGACGATCTACTGTCAGGCCAGAGAAAACTGCAACTCCCAGAAGTGTCTTCTCATTGCGCATGCGCCGTTGTACCATAACGACATGACGAGTGGATATGTTTTCAGTAGCAACCGTGAGTTTAAACTGAATAAAGTCGCTGTGAAAGGTAAGATATGTTTAAAAGAGAGCAGAATATTTTCCGGAAACACATTTTAAGCAAATGTGAAGTCACGAGTGTTTGAGACGTCGTGTAACCTGATAAGTGGGAAACCCGTCTCACTCATTAGCTGCCGCTGCTAACTCAGTGTGAAAAACACGATTAACTCAGACTTTCTGAACAACATTTATCTCTCTGACCACAATATCAAAAGTGTGTTAACCTGAGGTCATTATGAGGTATCCTGTTAATCAAAAATGACGTTATTTTGTTAAATCAATGCTAACCTCACGGTTCCAGACTCCGTTTGAAGTCTAACTGTTTTTAACGCTCCTAGTCGAAACTGGCGTTTAAACGTGGCTTCATAATTATCATTCAAGACTGAAGAATTACAATACGGTGGTTTTAAGTTCGGCACACATTTAACACATCAAACACTTTGTGTTTCGTTGAATTTTTCAAACTGAAGCCGCTCCGTTTAGATTGCCGCCAAAGCATTAGAGGCGTCTTTTAGCAGCAAAATGATGAGTAAAATTAAAGTGATGTGCTGTTGATGCGTCCTGTGTATACCGAATACGTTATCAAACCCAGGTTGTCATTGTAAAGTATTTGCATGTATTCTGCGGAGTGTGTTTTTAACCTCACACAGAGATTAATCTTCAAAAAGGAATTTTAAAAACTGAGTTTGGCGTAAAGTTTTCTTATGGTTCATATGAGTACAGCGCTGTTCTGAATCTGATTTTCAGGCTGAAGCATGTCCACCCTCCTGGATGAGACGGCAGCAGATGTGCCGGTCAAAGACGTCATGGTGAGCCTCTCCAGGCTCACACCTGCTCCACCAGGTGTGTCCAAACTCCTCAGGATGTTTCAAAGCCTCATACCTACCAGCAGACTGTAGAAGGATGCTGTCCATTGCTTTCCTTGTGTCTAAGGTTTTCATTTATACTCTAAATTTAAGGTTAAATCTGACTTTAGTCTTTTTTGTTATTTATGATGAAATTTGTTCATGTGCTGATTTGTTCTGCTCACAGAGCCGTCAGCCTATCAGCATGCCCGGGCACGGCAGGACATCTCACGGGTGTCCCGGGAGGAGCTGGAGGACCGCTTCCTGCGTCTGCACGAGGAGACGCTACAGCTCAAACAGCACATCCACAAACAGGATGACAAGATCAAGAAGTGAGACTCAGCAAATGTGCAGAGTATAGCTATGAATGAAAACACGTCTTTAAAGAGGACAAACCTAATTTCTTCAGTAATTTCCACCTGCTTCTAAACAAAAAACAAAACATTTTATTTTAGTCTTTACATATTCAGCATGCATGATGTGTCTGAGCTTAAACAATTAGTGAATTAAGCTGTCCCTCTTTGCTCTTCCCTGGAGGCTGGGCACAAAGCTGATGAGGCTGGTGAAGGACCGCGGACGCATGGAGCAGCTGGCAGCAGGAGCGGCCCCGCTCTCCAGGCTCCGAGATGTGGAGATGGAGGAGATGATGGAGGAGCTCCAAGACAAGGTCCGGGCTCTGCAGGCTGAGAACGAGGGGCTGAAGCAGCGGTTCCTAGTGGCAAAGCAGCAGCTCATCAACTCTCAGAGGCCGACAGCGTACGTCCACGTCCAGCCACGAGTCGACTCGGGGTTAAAAAAGCTCAGAGATGACGCTTTGTCTCCATCTCTGGCTCGGCCCAAAAGTGAGTTCTCCAGCAACTCGGGAGCTTCTCTAACATCATCATCATTTTTTTTCCTTTGTGACCTTGTTCACGTCCACATTCATCCTCCTGCTGTTTCTTCGTTTAATTGCAGTCTTTCTCCCATCGAACCTCTGAATTGGCTCTGAATTTATCTCCTGCAGGTACGAGGAGCTCGGAGGGAGGAGGGCGACCTCCGACCGGCCAACTGCCTCGATATGGACACAGCCTGCTGGAGGAGGCCAGAGCTGAGATCCGCAACTTGTGAGTAATACGGAAATTATTAAAGGATAATATGGTAGTATTTTTTATCAGTCACTGAAACAGCATTTATCATGTTGCTATTGTGACTCTGAGCCCCATTGTTTCATACTGGCACTGAAAACAGAAGGATAACAATAACTACATCAGCATTCATAGTCTCCCTCTTTCTTGTGGTGTTTTATAAATGACACTGAAAACTAAAATAATAAATTAGGTCTAAAAGTATTTGGACAGTGACACAGAACACAGCTGTTTAGGAATTACAGCCATTTTTCTACACAGTCCCCCATTTTTAGAGGCTTAAAAGTAATTGGAGAGTTGACTGAGAAACAGCGCCGGCTCTGTCAGTTCCTGTCCTGAAGGTGGCATGTTTGCAATCTGACTTTGTGTCCCAGAGAGAATGTGATCGAATCCCAGCGGAGCCAAATGGAGGAGCTGGAAGGTGCGTTGGAGCTGCTGAGGGAGGAGCTGAGGAGGAAGGAGGCCGAATACGAGGAGAGACTCCTGCAGGTCCGGCAGGAGCAGACCTCCAAAATGAGGTACAGGCTGCAGTTTTTAAACACAGTCTTCAGTCCGGCAAATCAGTGCCTCACGCTGCTCTCAGGTGGGCATCGGACGGGTTTGTAGGTTTGTTCGAAATGTTCTCCACAAATCTGAAGGATGTGTCGAGTGGCTTATTAGAGGTCTGTGCTTGTCCCTGTTATTTTAGGACATTTATTCTAAAAGACTGTTATTTTATACTGAACCCCAAGTTGTTCTCCGATGCAAGCGTTGGAGTGTGAATGTGTGTGAATGTTAGACAATAAGCACTTAGCTTAGTTACACATGGAAGTGCTTGAATCAATGTGGTGTGAATGTAAACGTGTTGTATAAAGTGCTTTGAGTGCTCTGAAGAGTAGAAAAGCGTTATATAAGAACTAGTCCATTTACCATTTAGAAAAATAAACTAATAATTTTATATTTAGGAAAATTAAAATCGATATAAAAAAATGGTTAAACGTAGCTTAAAAATGAAAGGAGCACTTTGAAAAGGTCACATTTCAGGGGGAAATATACAGCAACTCAAAATAGTAATCAGTAGTTTGTGCTTGTACGCATGGCTGACTGTTGGGGCTCCTAATGAAATGATGGATGGTGTCCTGGGGGTCCAGATCTGGACCAGGGCATCAAACAGCTTAACTACACTTGTGATCTCACATTTGTGGTCGTTCATGTTGTTTGCTTGTTTGCTCTCAGGATGCACGTGAGCAGCAATGTGACGCTGATCAAACTGCAGAAGCAGCTGACAGACCGATCCACCGCTGTGGGCGAGCTGGAGGGGCGATTCCTGCAGCTACAGGAGGTGAGACGGTTCTCAACAGAACCAAATCGAGCTGCAGCCAATCAGAAGAAAGAGTTCTTTAGAGGGGGAGGAGCTACAACAGCTCATTTTGGGAAAAGGATGAACTGAACAGCTGCATCAAGGCCCAATATTAGATAAAGAAGGATTTTTTTTTACTGAATCATGCAAAGCTGCTCTAGTAGAGTCCAGAAATACAAGCACGGAGCTGGAAATGTTGCGTTTAAAGACCATGTGGCACAGGCACCACTGGTGATTTTAACAGCAGAAAGAAACAGGAAGTCAATGATTGTTGAAGCGATTTCTTTCCTGTTTAAGTGAAGAATGTGTTCTTTCTGCCTGCAGCTGCGTTCCTTATGTCTTCTTCCCCTTCTTGCTTGATAAGTAGCTGAGCTGCTGGTAAAGTTTATAGCTCAGAAGATTGAGGTTAGATGAAAGATGAGAATGGCTCTGAATGTGATGCATGTCTGCAGCTCTCCTCGGGCCCCGTCTGGCCTTACCTGATGGGTTGACGCGTTTGTCCTCGGCTCACACTCCACCTTATGTAGGCCAGACGTTGTGTGTGTCCGGGGCCCAGATCAGGCCCAGGTCGGTCTGCAGTGCACAGAGAAAGCTAAGAGCAACGGTTTGTGGTTTTCAGAGTCAGCAGACACTGAAGGTCAGTCACGGAGCGGCGATGGCGAAGGTGGACGAGCTGTCGGCTCAGTTGAAAGACGAGAGGCTGAAGAGTTTGGAGCTGGAGAAGCAGCTGCAGAGTGCCAGCATTTCAAGGATGAGGATAGAGCAGGTGAGCCAGCTGACACACCTGAGTCCACTTTACAGGTGTTACACTGTCCTCAGCGGGTGGTTCACCTGTCTGTGTCTGCACTCAGCTGCAGGAGAGGATCAGCGAGCTGGAGCAGGAAAGAGACCTGCTGAAAGAGAGCAATGAGAAGCTACTGAACAGGTGAGCAGAAGAAGCTGAAGCTGCTGAGCTTTCAGCCTGTCACACCTCACCTGAACCGCGTGTTCGTCCATCACATTTTCTTTCTTTCTTTGCAGTGCCTTCGACGTTTCTCAGCAGGAGAAATGGCAGCTTAAGGAGCAGCAGCTGAAGCTCCAGATCTCTCAGCTGGAGACGGCGCTGAAGGCCGACCTCGTTGACAAAAATGAGATCCTCGACAAAGTCAAGGCGGAGAGGAGTACGAATTCGCCCCTTTGCCTTCCCATTATGACTGATCGATGCCATCTGAGAGCACAGAGATAATCCTGATGCATCAGGCTTAATAATAACATGATTTCATGGTTTTTATTGTTTTTCAGACACAAACGAGAAGCTGAAAGAAGAAAACAGGAAACTTGAGGTTCAGTTTGTGGAACAGAAGCAGCAGCTGGAGGAGCTGAATGACCGGCTCAGGTTTTACAGCAGAGTCAGCAGCTTTGATTTTATAAGAACGATCAAACCCTGTGATGTGCTGTCGGTTGGTGTGTGTAACGTGGCCGTGTTCTTTATAGGAGAGCGATTACAGCGTGGCTGAACTCACCGAGGCCCTGCTGCTCATTAAAGTAAGAGAACATGCAGCAGCTTTCCTCTATCTTTACTCTGATGCAAAGGTTGGATTGATTTACAGATTGAAAGTCTTCTGTTTCATGTCTCATGCTTTTGTCTGAAACATTGTCCTCCATTAGATGCGTAAATCCCAGAAGAGCGGCAATCTGGGCTTCCTCAATGAGGTGGAGGAGGAGGCGAGCGGCAGCAGCAGGGAGAACGCTATCAAGGAGCTCCGAGCTGCTCACGCCGAAACCATCCAGGAGCTGGAAAAGACCCGAAACCTTCTGAGCATGGAGAGCAGGATCAGCAAAGACTACAAGGTGGAGCAAACACACCTGCACATGTCGATTGTAAAAGAATTCTAATAATATGAGTGTGAATATATGACAGATGGTGAATACTCACCGTCAGTGTGACTGAACCTGATCGCGTTTGCTCTGCTGAGGAGAATCTGTTTCCTGTTGTGGTGGCTGCAGGCGGAGTTGGACGCCGCGCTACAGAAGATGGACGCCGACAAAGTGAAGTGCGAGCAGAAGCTGGAGTGTCAGGCTCAGCTGCTGGACGCCAGGGCAACGAAGATCAGGAAACTGGAAGGTATCCATTCATCCGTCCATCCTCTTAACCACGTCAGCGGGAAATGTCCAAAACATTGACTATAAAATAATGATTTTCCATATGAGTCGATGAATAAAGCCCATACTTTATATCAGCGTCGTCAACTACATCTGTCAGAGGGCCGGAATTTTTCTCAGCAGGCAGCGTGAGGGCCAGATGCTCTCATGAAGGAACATAAAGTTAATATTATATCCTGGGTAATATATAAAATCAAATTTCCTTTCAAATTCATACTATTTTAATGATGTGATGTGCAAGTCATGCACTTAAAGGTTCTTCTCTGTTATGCCGACAGCACCTTTGTGTGCAGCTGAGCCCAGAAACAAAGTGTTGAGAGTAACGAGTTTATTTCTACAAAAATCGACTTTTCAGAAGGTTGTTTATGTTGTAGTTTTTCTTTTAAATATAGAATCATGAAAAGTTTTATCTGGATTTTATGGTAAATTGTACTCATTTCAAATATCAGACTCTTTCATCCTGACGCTGCAGCTCCCAATACGTGCGTCACTCGCAGAAGCCGGAAGTATTTACAGTTTTCGTGTTTGTGTGTGTGTGTGTGTGTTTGCTCTCAGTCGTTTCTTTTCCGTGGAAACTGGGTCCAACTGGCTCTTTGAGTGTCAAAGGTCGCCGACCGCTGTTCTATACAAAACAAGGTTAGACTCACCATCAGCTGTTTACAATCTGATCACCACCAACAGAAGCAGCTGCTCAGTGCCGCCAGAAAACGCTTAAAGTCACATGGTCCAATCTTGCATTCTGATTGGTTCATGGGACACGGAGGCATTTACGGGGAATGGGAAATCACTGTTGGAAGCTTTCGGTAGTTCAGACTAGTCAGAGACTGGTATTTAACGGGTTATGACGATTGCTTGGCGTAGGCACCAGTGGCAGTAGTATTCGGGGGGGCCGGATGGAAAGCTCTGGCGGGCCGGATGTGGCCCGTTGGCTGCCAGGTGACGTTACCTGCTTTATATGGTTAGAAACGGCTGTTTAGCTTAATCCTTGTACTGAATATTTAATAATAGATTTATATTAAAGGCGTAAATCTGCAGAGTAATGAGCAGCTAAAGCTTAACGTCGTGATCCCACCTTTAGACTCCCTCCTGCTGTAGCTGTAAACAGACATGACTCTCAGATGGGGGTTTATGGTCCTGCGTTTGAGCCCATCTGGGTAGCTTGTTGGCTAAACAGAGTACAACCGTGAGAACCAGCACGGAGACCAGGAGTGCACTGCCGTCCTCTAAAAAGCCCCATGGCGTGCATGTGGACAGGTTGAATGCTGATTGGTTGAAATGTTAGTTTGAGTAGGACAGCATAGAGGAAGAAAAGCTCTATGATGCTCTGACTGCTCTGATTCTCCTGATGATCTCCAGAGTTTAAAGAAGGCTGTGAATGAAATGATATCCTGTAATGACAGACATGTTTCTGCTCCTCAGTTCAGCTCAGAGACATCGCCTATGGGACCAAGACCTACGTCTTCAAACCGGACAACACAGCCGAGGACGAGGATGAGGAGCGTGATGAAGCTCTTCACCTGGAGAGCGGAGAAAACTTGGTGGAAGTTCAGATAGTCGGCGTCACGCTGTCTGCGTCCGCCCTGCAGACACTGGGTGAACCTGAACCCACCACCTTCTGTACGTATGCCTTCTACCTGTTCGAGCTGCACTCCACGCCGGTGGTGACAGGCCGCAGTCCAAAATACGGCTTCACCTCCAAGTACGTGGTGAGCCTAGACGACCGCTTCCTCGACTACCTCCACAGGGGCTCTGTGACAGTGGAGCTGCACCAGGCACTCGGTCTGGACTGGAGGACCCTGGCGGCCGCTGAGCTTCGCCTGCAGCAGCTGCTGGAGCAGGAAGGGGAGGTTCGCGGCAGCGCGCCACTCATCGGTGAGTGAACTCAATGGTCTGAGCACGGGAATCAGAGGAAACCCGGGACAAAAATGAGCTTTCCTTCCTGAAGTTGCAGTCACAGTTATCCACCCTCAGGACAGCTGTGAAACCTCACTCAGGGTTTCCCAGAAGTAAAGTACAGTATCAATTTGCCTGGCAAATTAAATTAATTCAGTCTTATTCAAGTACTTTTTGACAATACATGTCATAAAATAAGGAGCTGAACATGTGTCTAATTTCTGATGTTTAATGTTCTCTCATTTACGGAGTAAAAGTAGGATGACATAGAAAAGGTGAAACATGACAGCTGTGCATGTTCACAATGCCTAAAGAAAGAAATGGAGGAAGGTGCTGAGCAGTGACTGTGGCTCAGGATCCTGGTGGACTGGTCGTTCAGGGCTTTGAGACTGTTTTCTCTGACCTGAGTTCTGGTTTCAGTGGGTCTGTTTGCTCAGAACCTTTATGCTTTGTCTCAGTGGCGTTTCACATTTCCACTTTCTGTAATCGCCACAGTTTATGAACATATCAGACACACTGGTTTGGTGCTACCAGTGGGAACTTTTTCTCCTTGTGTCCGTTTCACTCGCCTGTTTCTCCCTCTTCTACCATTTTGTTTACGAACGACCGGAACCGGCGCTGGTGTGACACCGTCCGGCCAAACTCGCATGCAACGCGCCTTTTTCACACTTCCGGGTTCAGAACGCGGCAATACGTCACCGAACGCTGTGAAAAGGGCGCATTGGTCTGTGGGTTTCCTCCGACTCTTCTCCACTACCGTAACGACTGTAAAAGCTGTGCCGGTACCAGAAAACGCTCAACGAGATTTTAAGTGGTCATTTGTGTTTTGATATTAGGTTCAAGTCCGCATGAGACATCATTTCCGCCTATCGGTGATCCGTAAAGCATCGATCCCATTTGTACCAAACTAAGCTGCAGGCTCGTTATTATTTCATGGTACATAATGCAAAACCTTCTAAAGCCAAGAGTAGGATTGAAGAGATGACACCTAGATATTTAACTTCCTCTACATCTCACCTGTGTCTCAGCCTGTGACGTTTTGTTGTTTGGTTTTCCTCTGAAGGCACTGAGGGCCACGTGTCCCACAGGCTGCAGCTGCACCTGAACGTCTCACCGCGTTACTGCAGGAGCAGTTCCAGCTGAGACGTTAATGGCCCTGACAGTGAAGACAGTCTTTTCTCTGTACTTCACTGCTGGTTGGTGTTGACTGAAAGCGCATCGTCAAATAAAGACGTCTACAAATCTCTTTCAGGGTCACATGACGAGGCGCACTCCTTCGGCTCCGTGGAGCTCTGGCTCAGGCTGAGGATCCCCATGACGGAGACTCAGCGGCTCTGCAGAGAGAAGATGAGGGCGGTGAGCTTCATCGGCACTGCTGCACGGGAAAATACACACCTTATTATGAGTTTACTTTAACTTGGCCCCTCTTTAATCCTCCCTGATCTGAATACCTGAGAAGGTGAACAGTGTGTGTGTGTGTGTGTGTGTGTTGTTGCTCCTCAGCTGTCGCCACCAAACAGCAGCTGGAACGAACTGTTCATCACGGTCCACCGCTGCTCCGACCTTCAGCCGCGAGGCTCTCAGCAGCCGAGCCCCTATGTTGTCTATAAGTTCTTTGACTTCCCCGACCACCCCACCGCCACCGTCTACGACCGCCGGGACCCCGAATTCAAAGACCTCCGGTCGTACTCCGTCTTGATGGACGCGAACCTGGACCGGTACCTAAAGTCCGAGTTCCTTCAGTTCTACGTGTTTGACTACAAAGAGGAGCAGATGGACACGTATCTGGGGAAGGCCAGAATCTCTCTGAGGTCACTGACCCATGACGAGTGCCTCACCGGTGAGGGTTAACTGCTGGACCCAGCAGGTCTCTGTAGTATGCTGAATGCCTGCAGGTGCAGCTGTATTAAGCTCTCATTAAGTGAAGTTATTGTGTTTCCCGGTAATAGTGGGGTTCTTCCTGTCAAAAGGGAGTTCTTGTATAGTAAAGCACGTTAATATGCACTTATATATAATAATATAAACTTATATAAGACGCAAAATGTTTTAGTCAACTGTGATAAATGTTCGAGGCTTCTGCCTGAAAGCAGCATGTCTGCATCAGTGGTCCCCAACCTTTTGTGGCCTTTAAGGTGTGGCAGATAAACACAACAAAATACTGTAATCGACTGTGAGAGTTTCTAAAAATACTAATAACACGAATCCGCGGTGTACTTTATCAGCAGCGTCCTTGTAACATCGCGCCACAACATGAGTAACATCTTCTCTGCCCCCAATGCTTCCTGGTCGCCATGGTAACATTTAAACGTGCCTTCACTCACCATAACGGTGAATCAGTGTGAGCTTATTCCTCTGCAGAGCTGCTGCGTCAGCTTAACGCTGCAGGCTGGCTCTGCCTCACTGCTCATTGCTAAATATAAATGGTAAATGGAGGTATTATAGTTATTATATAGCACTTTTTTATTCCAGTTAAGCACTCACAATGCTTTATCTGAGCGTTATGTAGCTCATCGAACCTATTTAATTAGACAGGCACAGGAACCAGTGAAGCTTGTGGGTTTCATTTTAGCGGTAATGTTTCACATGACCGAGACAAGCATGTTGACACGTGTCAAGAGCGAGTCATAGACGCCCCATTTTCAAAGATAACATCGTTCAGACTCAAATAATAAACAAAACGGAAATAATGTAAGTGATTTATTCTTTCAGTGCGGCCCGGCACCGGTCCGAGGCCCGAGGGGTGGGGCCCTCTGCTCCACGTGACTGTGAGTCAAGTTTGTGTCTGTAAAGACAAAATAATATTTTAACATCTGTTCTGAACTGAAATCTGCTGCTGATAAAAACGCTTCATTTCAGGATTAAAACTCGAGAGCCAAAACCAAAAGATTCACGAAAAATCCAAAACTGTCACCTCTCAGACCTGCTGCTGCTCACAGAGGTCCAGCCTCTCTGAGTCCAGAGGTCCAGCCTCTCTGAGTCCAGAGGTCCAGCCTCTCTGAGTCCAGAGGTCCAGCCTCTCTGAGTCCAGAGGTCCAGCCTCTCTGACTCCAGTGTCACATGAGACATTTCAAACTGATGCGCTGAGTTGAAGAAATGTTTAAAAAACTTAGCGGCATAAATGTAAATTCCAATCGCCAGCCTGCTGGTTACTCATGATCAGGTTTTATTGAGCACAGGTGACCTGCTCTGCTCCCCCAGGTGTGTTTTCCTTGGCCGATCCCTCTGGACTCCCCACAGGTCACATTGAAGTGACCCTGAAGTGGAAGTTTTCCTACATCCTTCCGCTGGGCTCCATCGAGGCCACGGAGGAGCCCAGATTCACGCTGGAGGAGCAACGTGTCGAGGCTACGTCTGAAACGAAACTACAGCAGGGCGGCGAGGAGGACGCAGAGACGCTGAAGGACGAGGAAGACCCCCGTCATCCTGCTGCCTCCAAGGTCAGTGCAGACAGGCCGGCTGGATGAGCCACAGGTGAATGACGACATGTCTGATTTTATTTACAGTGACAGTGATTTTATAATAATAATAATAATAAATTTAATTTGTAATGCCCTTTTCATTAAAAAAAATCCCAAAGGGCTACACGAGGTAATAAAATCGACAGCATAAAAACATAAGAATCAGTACGTCAGCAGGCTC
>VOQJ01022186.1:0-14583 GCA_015052665.1 Apistogramma diplotaenia | reverse complement strand
TTTTCAGTCGAGTCTTCTTCGTGGGTTTTTTTGATGGGTTTAAGGAGATGGTTCATTGTAGCGAAGAGCTGTTTAGAGTTTCCCGGGTGACTGTTGATGATGTCGGAATAAAACTTTTACTTACCTGTTTAATCTGCAAGCAGCCAAAAGCATTAAACAGAATCTACAACAAAGCTTAACTGAAGTAGAATAGCTCAATAAATAGAATATGACACAACGGAGCGAATTTAAAACTAAACTTTATACTGAAAATCCCTTTTGAATAGGAAAAAGTGAACTAAATTAAAGTGAAGCAGCTCAGAAAGTGAAAATCTAAATAAAATGCTCGCAGCTCTTCTGGTTTGTGGTTGGAAAGATTTCAGTGTCTGTCCTCGACTCGGTCAGTCGCACGGGCCTGGGGGTCGGTCCCACCCACCAACATGTATGCAAACACTTAGAGTTAAAAGTGCGATGCAGACAGTTGGCAGTGATGTGGCGAACAGCGACCACAGAAACTGAACGACATTCAGCAACTGCTGGTGGCACAAAGCGGGCAGGACCTGAGAGATGTTTTTGGCTGGCCATGCGTGGCGAGTGAAAGCACAACTTTTACTTTGAAGGCAGATGTTCCCTGTTTCACCGCAGCTCTGCGGTCAGTTACAGCTCAGTCACACCAGAGTAAAAATAGGACTGTGACTATGAAAAATCAATCTGAGTGAGAACATGAGTTCTGGGAGGCAGCCTTTCTCCAAACACTCAGACTGACTCTCAGTCTTCACAGAAGTGACCAATGTGGTGGGTGTTACCGGGTCCTAAGAGGTGACTGCTAGCAACCAAAGCAACTTCAAGGTTTTTGGTGTAGCCCCTTCTTTACCAGCAGGAATATGCATTTTTCCGTAGCAATCACAGGTTGCCAGGGTGTCACCAGTCCGTCTCCAGGCTGTTGTGGGACTGGTAATCACGATGACTCCTGACGGACATCAGTTCTTCAGGTGCCCTCCTCTCCACCACACATGTACATTTTGTTGCTGGGTGACCTGACGAGCTACAGCAGAGTGAGAAATGTCACATGTGATCTCAGCATCAGCTGATGGTTGACTGCAAACAGCAAAAACAGTGACAGGAGGTGTCCATGATTACACCACCTCCTCCACCTTTCCGGCCCTGATCAGCTGATCTCATCGACTCTGTAGAGATGTTCTCTTCCCTCGTTTATCTGAGTGTTCTCTTGCCATCAGGTCCCGCTGCCCAAACCCAGACAGAAGGCTCAGGCGAAGGGCATGCCAGCCACCAAAAAGGTCACGTTTGTAGAAGCGACCGCTATGGACCAACAGGTGAGATCTTTGAATCAGATCAGGAGTCCTGCCGTAAGCTCGTTGTCTCCGATGTCCTGGTTTACCCTCGTGTTACCTGCCCAAATAGAGGCTGTGCGTTTATGAGTCACTGCATCTGTCAGGAGTTTCCCTTCAGGACAGCATGTCCATTCACATCACAGCTGACGAAATAACATGTAGAGCTTCAGTTTGATGCTTTTGTGCTTTTTCTTCTGTCTGTTGGAGGACTGGTGCTCAGCGGCTCACAGCATGTCTGCAGAGAGGATGGAGACTCTGCCTGCAGCACCTGTACAGGTAACCTGCTTAAATCACACACACACTCTTCATCCCAAAACAAGCCTGATAGGAACCATCACTCTTTGCACAGCTGCTCATTGTTCTCAGGAGGCAGAGCTGTTTCCGGGTGTGATGATTTCAAAGGATTAAAACTTTATTTAAAAACCAGGTTGGACTGTGGGAACCTCTTAATTATTAATCAATAATTCACCTGCATTAACTGACCTGAAGGTGACCTGCAGCCCGTCGGTCCTCACCTTTCTCTTTTCCTCGGAAACTTTCAGGTGTTGTCCAAAGCTCCTGGAGCAGAGGAAGAGCATGATGATGAAGAGTCTCAAGTCTCTGAAGGACAGATGGTCAGAGCAAGCATGACGTCATACTCTGACGATTCTGAAATCTCTGAGGAAATCATCGAAGGTGCGGAAGCGCCACTCAGTATTGATTATTGGAATCACTCGGTCGGTTCTGATCAGAAAATACAAAACTTTTTCTGCTTCTTACTAAAGATACATACTTACAGATACATACATACACAGTCAGCTTTATGAGATGAAACGTAAAATACATTTTAGAAGCATAAAATATAAAGTCAAACATGTAAAGTAAAAATGAATGAAACTTTGTAGCCAGAATTGGTAAATAAAAAGTTCCAATTTGTGTAAAAAAGGGTTTTGTTTTTTTAATTTTTATAAAAAAAAAACAGTATTGAAATAAATATGATCAAAAAATGTTTTAAAATAAACAAAAGAAGAAGATATTACAAGTTTAAAAAACGTCCAAAAATGATTAAAACATTCAAATAAAACAGGAGAACAATGATGAGATCAAATAAAAAGTAAAGTGTAAGATTATTGCACAAAGAGCTGAAATGAGCTTTATAAAAATTCACGGAGGGTCATGTGTTTCATCTTTGTGCTTCCTGTGCAGATGTGGAGGAGGTCCCAGCAGCTGCAGAGGATCAGAGGGAATCCGCTCAGTCGGACAGTGATGACTGCATCGTTCCCGGCTCGTCCACTGCGAGGAAGGTGAGCACTGACCTCACCACAGGCCAAAGGTCAAACAGCCACACGCTGAAACAGCTGTCTAATAAAGAACCTGCCAGACTGGTCTTTTTTCTTTTAGTGTCACATGAAATATAAAAAAGAAAACGGTTTTGAAATTTTAGAAAAGATTTAATGACGACAAAATGCGATAAAAAGAGGAAACCACATTAAACATGTCAGAGGAGGTCAAAATCAAAAATGGTCCAATAATGAAATAAAATCAAAATGTGACAAAAACACATCGGCTAAAATAAGATGTCAGATTAAAATCTCAAAATTAGGGCATAAAAGGAAAAGTGTTAGTTAGAAGCTAAGCAACACAAGAAAGAGCTTAAAAAGGTCAAAATGTGATGTAAAAGAAGTGAATGTTGTCAGATAACTAACACCCAGTCAAATTACTGCCAACAGATAGAAACACCTTTAAACTCACTTTTTGTTTCACATGAAAGCTCCAACATGAAATCAGAAATGATATTTAAATATAAGACACGAGTTGCATTAGAAAAGGCAATAAGTGAAACGCCTCCAAACTGAAACTCAGTTCATTTTGAAAACACTGAGTTTAAACGTCTTCAGGCGCCTCCGGGTCGCCCTGCACGTGCCATTCGATCATTTCTTATTTCTGAGGGCTCACCTTACAGGCCAAAGCCCCTCTACCATGCAAAGCAGTTGTATGTCTCATTATTAATTATCATCTTTGCTCCAGTTCAGTCACCAATAAGTTACTTACGTACGATATTCTGCACCTAATATTATTTTTCCTATTAATACGTTTTTAATGTTCAGAGTATAAACTGATGTTCTTTGTCATTTGGCATCAGATGAGTAAGAACAGCTGACCGAAGCGTTCTGCAGTAGTCGGCAGGTCGGTTGCTGATTTGTTTTTATTTATATTTTTGTTGAAGGCTTTTTCTCTAAGACTTTCTTAGACTGAACAGTTTTTGGTGCATCCATCAAACACGGTTTCACATTCTGAATGAACCGTCTTAGAAGCTTTAAGAAGAGATGTGAAGTTTCTTTTGTGGTCACAGCTGCATCACAGCTGCATCACAGCTGCTCTACAGTCAGGAACAATAATCAGGAACCCGACCGATCGACTGCTGAACCTGAACATCTCGTAATCACTGTGCAGTTACTGGTCCATGTTTGTCAGTGCAACTTGAAATAAATAACCCCACCCTGCCTTAGCCGTCGGAGCGTGTGCGGGTGGAGATCGTGTCCCTGAATCTGAGGGCGGAGTCTCAGGTGGCACAGGACAGCAGCGTGGTGCGACTGTTCGTGGAGTACTCATTCCTGGACTTGCCCACGGAGGAAACACCGATGTCTCTGCCAAAACCGCTGCTGGGCCGCAGCATCAACTACAACTACAGCAAAGGTACACACCTGCACAGGTGCGCTCAGATTGTACTCGTGGAGATTCATGTGACATTTCCTTCCTGTTTCTGATAAAGCACTGAGCTCACCGTGTGTCATCTGCAGTCATCCCCGTGGACGCTGAGAAGAACACAGCCAGGAGGCGTCTGCTGAGGGGAGTCCTGCAGGGCCGAAACCCTCACATGGAGAGGTGAGGAGGAGCGTGAACTCGATGAGGACTCAGAGCAGCTCCTGCTTCTGGGCCAGAGAAGCTGCAGCAGAGCTCTGCTGTGATTGGCTGTTTTGCTGCTGATAGGTTGAATAAATAAGCCTCTGGTTTCACAGCTCTCTGGAACACCGAGCAGGAGAAGCCATCACGTTGCTGCTTTGTCTGCCAAAATTTAAGACCCCCCTGTAGCTCACCTGGTAACTCAAAGCCTTAGTCCGCATCTCAGCAGCTGAGGTGAGGCCCCTCAGGCTCTCTCCTGCCACTGTCCAGTTAAGACTGATCAATAAAAGTCTGTTAATAAAGTCAAAAGTACTAAAATGAACTCTGAGCTGAAGAAAGCTGCTTTCTTGCTTGCACATGAATGACCAGCTGAAGTTTGGTTTGTGAAACCAGCACAGAACAGATCTGAGGCCAGATCTGAGGCCTAACAGACACTGTCTGAATATGTTCTCCTGCAGAATCCGGTTCACGGTGGTGAGCGAGCCTCCAGAGGAGGAGGAGCAGGACAGGGAGTGCGAGGACGTGGGCGTGGCCTTCCTGAGGATCCCCGAGATCCTGGAGAAACAACGAGACGTGATAGAGGAACATTTGAACGGTCAGAACTCGTCACGCAGGTTTAATGAGCTTTTTGTTTAAGATGTTCACACAACACTGAACTTCAGGTCATCAGTAAGTTTGAATTAACATTCTAACGATGATGTCAGTGAGCTGATGAGCAGGTGTATCATAGGTTTTGCCCTACCTGTAGATATATGCAAGGTGCGTCTGAATGCACGTGAAGTCCTTTGCTTTTATGGGTCACCTGTGTAAATGTGTGTGATCGAAAGAGAAGCTTAGCCACAGCAGACAGAACAGCAGCACGTCTGCAGACGTTTCTGCAAAAGCCTGAATTACGTTTATGTTCTGTGACCTCAGGTCTGTACTTCAGGTCTGCCTCAGCCTCAGATTCATGCTGACAGGCTGAGGCTTTCATGCTGCACGTTAGTAACGGTGTTTCTGTTGCAGGGATTATTCAAGCAAAGTGAAGCTCAGGATCATTGTTTTTCAAGTTCTGTATTATTTGCGGAGCGGAGCGCTTTATTTGTCACATACATGCAATGAAATTCTGTCTGCATTTAACCCATCACACCTGCAGTGGGCAGGGGGCAGCTGAAAAGCGCCCGGGGAGCAGCCGGGGGGTGAGGACCTTGCTCAGGGGCCCACAGTGATGCCAGTCCAGGGATTCAAACCAGGGTCCTTTCAGTGACGAACCCTCTTCTCATCCTCTAGGCCACCACTCCCCCACTGTTTGTTTCTGTAGCAACAGTTTTAATGAACACTTGCGTGTGTTTGCAGTGTTGGGCGTGGAAGACAGCAGTGAGGTGGTCGGCACTCTGACGGTGTCACTGGAAGGTCTGGAGGCTCTGCGCGCCATCATGGAGGAAGAGGAGGAGCCCGTCATCAGCTAGCCATTAGCCATGAGACACCAGCACAACTCTGTGTGTGTGTGTGTGTGTGTGTGTGTGTGTGTGTGTGTGTGTGTGCGCGCGCGCGCGTGTGTGTGCGCGCGCGCGCGTGTGTGTGCGCGCGCGCGTGTGTGTGCGCGCGCGCGTGTGTGTGTGTGTGTGTTTAAACAGCAAAGACTGTGAATAAAGAAAATGCTGAGGTCTGGTTGAAGGGGAACTGGTGGCTCTGAATATAAGTCACAGTTTGTATTTAATACGTTTGTAATGTTTTTGTTTGGAGGAAACAGAGAAATAAAATGTGCCTTAAATTCCATCTTTTCTATATGAAGTTTTGCAGACAGATTTGACCTGTGTGGCATCATAATGACTGTGATAAATAAGAGAAAAACTCATTTATCTAAAATATATTCTTTTACATTTTTATATATTTTAACATTTTCCCTTTTCGGTTTCTCATTTTTAAATGTTTTACATATTTGTTTTCTTTTAATCATAATTATAAATTTTAATCCTCCTGCACAACATAAAGCAGGATGCTGCTGTCTTCACGTCTGTAGACCCCAAACCACAAAGAGCTGAACCTTGAAATCTGGCATGTGTGCTCTTTACTCTTCAAAGATGAGCACCGTGATATTCATATTCCTGGATGTTTAGTACACTTTGGCTGTATTTATCTGAACTGCACGGTGGCTTGGTGGTTAGCACTGCTTCACAGAAAATAACATGTGGACGACCTGGGTTCAACTTGCTTCTCTCTGTGTGGAGTTTGTATGTTCTGCCCGTGTCTGTGGGGTTCCTCCCACAGTCCAAAAACTGCACTTACTGGGGTCAGGTCACTTGGTCTCTCTCTGTGTTGGCCCTGCAACAGGCTGGTGACCTGTGCAGGTGTACCCTGCCTCTTGCCCTATAACAGCTGAGATAGGCTCCGCCCCCCAATTATCCTGAACGGGATAAGAGGATGGATGGAGAGTAAACAACATGGAGGCTAATGCTATGATAACATGTGCTAATGATTTGCAGCCTCTTTTTCATACCTGATTGGTTTACTTTAATCATGTGACCATCTTGTGCTGTGCGATTGGCTGTACCTACTTGGCCATGAACATCAGTTCCAAGCTGCAGCGTTATTGATTAGCCTGTGATGTCAACTTCTGATTGGCTGAGCATTGTCTAACATGCAGACAATGACTCATCATTGAGCAATATTAAAGCCATACCTACTGCTCAGCAATACTGCTCAAATGTAAACATAGGCATTGCATTATGATTACAGTGAAGTTATAGATAGTGCACATCAGCAGATTATGTAGTAATATTTCTGTACTCACGAGTATAATATGATGTGAATATCTTGCATTACCTATGCATTATACCTGCCTTATTGTTATAGATTACATAAACAGAAAGAGAGTGCAGTACTTTCTTACAGTGGAAATTTGTTCTAGGATATTCTTACCAAAAAGTATTTTTAGAAATACTGAAGATATTACAGAATATTAATTTCTTACACCATGTTTAAATGTTCACACTTGAGACAAACTGACCTTAATAATTTATTAAATGTCTCAGACTGAGGATTCACCTGCAGGTTCAGGTTAAACGTGTTTCGTCCATGAGCTGTTTTTTTCATAGTATTTGCTCATATTTGGGGGTCGCTTTGATTGTTGGGTTTACTCTGTAATTTTTGTAGCGCCTTGAGGTGACTGTTGTGATTTGGTGCTATATAAATGAAATTGAATTGAATATTTGGAGGGTCGGGCTGCAGGACGTCAGCTGCAGCTGACGCAGACAGGAGGAGAGAAGTAGCTCAGAAAAGAGCTCAGAGGACAATCAGAGCAGCCGAGGACGCAGAGAGCTTCACTGCTGCAGGTAAATCTGAATCTCTAAGAAGGTTTGGATCCTAAAATTAATTTACTAAATTCTTGGACACTTTCTGTCAGCTGCTGAACTTTGAGAAATGTTCCTGTTTGCATTTTCTGAGAATTTCAGAAGATGTTTTATTTTCTCTTAGAGGTTTTGGGATTTAAATCCAGAAAAAAATCACTTAACATTTCTGGCTTTAATTATAGTTTTTAATTAAAAATTTACAGGTTAAAGTCACAAATCTAAAATTCCAATTTCTTAATGGAATCTTTTTTCTTAGTTAAATTTTGAGGGCAGATTCAAAATCTCATCATAGTTGTTTCTCTGATATTCTTTGTGAGCAGTTTAGAGTCATTTTTCGTTTCTGGACAGGTGTTCACGCTGAACAAACACACGGAGGACAAATAATGCCTGAATAACTAAATGAAATGCTAAGAAAAAATTGATGGACATCTCCCGCTTCTTTCTGATTGATTGATTGTTTTAAAATGATGTGATTGAGGATAAGTGTGAGGCGCTACAGTCAGTGAAGGAGCCTCTTTTCAAGCTTTATTAAAAGAAAAAAACCCTGAAATGTTTCAGGCCGTGACTGAAGGACACTCAGGTTTGAGCGTGGTGACGCTTTGTTGCCTCACATGTATTATTTGTTGTTTTTCTGCATCGGATGTCTCCATGCCGACGGAGTCGCTGCTGTCGATTGTCCCCGTGTGGGAAACCAGCAGGACGTCCGTGAGTCCAGCTGCTCGTGAAGGCTGGCAGTTCATATGCCACATAGAAGGTCCTGGATGACAGAAGAGACCCTCAGAACCCAACTATTCCCCCCAAAATAATATAACTGCATAATAAATGAAGTTTGACTCGGAGTAAACCACAGCTAGAAGATGATGCCGGTCTCTAAATTAAAAAAAACAGATTATAGGTACCAGTGCTGTTTTCTGCTGCCCTGCACTGAACTGCTGAAGTTTGTTCAGACTGTGGTAGATCGATCACACCTAGATTTAATCTTCATGCTGACCCTTGCAGTGTTTAAAACTGACTTGGTTGCAGTTTCTAACAGCATTTTTCAGCCCTGAAAGACTCATGTGGCGATGTCCTGGAAAATGTACTTTAAAATAACCAAATCTAGGCCCACCCGTCGTTCGCTTTGATTTCACAGTGTGAAGGTAGAAAAAGCTGATTGCTCATATTCGACTGGCCTGGTATCAGAGCAAACAGCAAAGACATGTTTTTTTCTATTAGTGGCAGGAGATCAGCTGGTAAACAACTAATCACATCTCTGTGTGACCAAACACTTTCACGAAAGACGGGGAAAACAAGGCAGGCAGAAGTCATATGAGCTTCATTGTTTCTGCATGAAGTCATTCAGTACAAGGACTCCACGACCAGTTTGAAGCAGTTTTTCACACGTTCATCCCAGCTTTAAGGAGCTGCTCTGTCTTTTTCATGTGGGAAACTTGGAAACTGACACTGTACATTTGTACAGATGTCAACGCACAAGAGACATGACTAGACAGGAACAGGAATGCGGACTTAACACACCAGGGCTGAAAACATACTCAGGGAGTTAGCTATATAGTCACAAATAACAAAAGGAAGAAGAACCCAGACTGAGAATAAAATCATGAAGACAAATCAGAATAGAAAACTCAAAATTGCCGGAGATCAATCCAAAGACGAAGAATCTCAACCAGAAATACATTTCTGCAGGTTGTTTCACAGTTTAACGATAACAGAACTTCAAAGGCCAAAAGACCCAGGACGCACCCAAAAACAGGGTCCCCTTCGGCCGACGTCAGCGCTGGTGACCCATGGGTTCAGGATTCTTTAGGGAATCGGGAAGCTCAGGGCTCACAGTGGCCTGCTCCGATGACTGGGGCTGATGCTGAGGCTCAGCTATCTCCACCCTCAGAACTGGGATGTGCGCAGGAACAGGTTAGGCCCTGGTCACCCCCACCCTAGGAGCAGGAATGGATACAGGGTGTGTTGTCTCTGGGGAGACCGCCATTGAGGCAACAGTATCTGGGGAAGCCTGCACACATCTACAATAAATAGTCTCTGGGGGTGCAGGCTCAGGCGTGGCAACAGCTGCGACAGGGACCCGCTTCAGCAGATACAGCAACGGAAACAACTGTCCACCTAGCAGCCCTCATCCTAGGCACAGGAACGGGAGTGGTCCTGGTGTCAGTCACCCATGGAGCAGCCTGGTGCCTGGTACTGACCAAGCCAAGATGGAACTTCTGAAGGAATTGATTTTTATGGAAAATATAACAGGAGAAAGTAATTTTAAAACTTCTCATGCTTGATGACCTTTGCCCTAGATTGTGTGTGTATGAACCAGAATGTTTTTGGCAGGCAGCAAGCTAGAGACACTTCCTTCACTTCAGAGAGAGCCTGGCATCCACCACCCTTGGAGCAGGCCAGGACCTGATATAGATGCTTAGTGCAGACCTGCTGCTGCTGCTGCTGCGACATGGCATGGGAGCTGGTAGCTGCTGCTGTGATGATGACGAGACGTTCTGAGGTCCACGGTTCCTCTTTGAGGAGTAGGAGGAAGCAGGGTCAGGCAGGTAACCCACATCTGCTTCAGTGGGTGGAAGAAGGAGCTGAGGAACTGGCACCCTGTGGCACCCCACCTGCTAGTAGGACCCCATAAGGCCAGGCGAGTCCTGCGGAAGTGTGTCACTCCAGGGTGAGCCACAGCTTCCACCTGAGGTTTTCTTCTTAAAAAAGAGCTGCATGCAGCTGCTCATGTGTTTATGAGTCTGGTGTGTCCATTTCTGGTCATGTCCTGTCACTGTGTGACAGGCAGTATTAGGACTCAGATGCAGAAAGACGTGTTGTTAGCCTCAGGTGTAAGCCAAACCAACTGGCTCCACAGGCCTGAGGAGCACACAGCACTGAAGGATGACGTGACCAAGAACTGAGAAAAACGGCCTTAAAAACACACAAGAGGTAACTAGGGAGAGGACAGAGCTGGGGAAAACAAGACACAGGTGAGCAGAATCTAACTAATGAGAATAGGGGACCTGCAACCGAGAACAACTCACACAAACCATGAACATGAAACGTGAAAAAGTGCAACAATAACAACTTCGAAGACCAAGAGCCATGACAGAAGCAAAGCAGCCAGAGATAAATCAGGTTCAGCTGGAGCTCAGAAACGAGCCATGATGATGCTGCCACCTCCCAGCCCTCCTCCTCCTCCTCCTCCTCCTCCTCCTCCTCCAGTCAGAGACACTGAGATGCACCTGAATGGATGAATAACTGCCACAGGTCACCTGTTCTGGATCCCAAATCAACATTTCCTTTCATGGAGAGCCTAACGTGCCTCTGAAGCTGTGAAATAAGTCGTGCTGCTGCCTCTTCATTTTCATCATTGGTTGGCTGTAATGTCCCTGTTGGCTAAAGTAAATAAATCCATTTTGTTCAGAAACATAAATATCATTAACGAATGGAATCACTAGATTTTTTTATATTTATGTTTGTGTACAAAGACCCATTTTACCAACCATCACAGCGAGAGGCAAGTGGGGGCCACCCACTCACAGCCTGGGCTCATCTTAAACTGGATAACTCTGTCACCCCACAGAAGTGTGGATTTTGTATTTTTCTGTTGCGACTGAAACTGACCGTAAAGGGACCAAATCTAAGCACGTGATGAGACAAACTGATGATGATGTAGGCTAAAAAACATGTAAAAGAAGAGTGAAACATCACCTGAGGGACTCCGCAGAGCCACAGAAGTTAGGGTTAGTTGAACAGGGGGGGCCTTCAGGTCAGAAAGAAGAGATGGATCTGATATTTGTTGGCTTCATTCCTGCAGCTCCAGCAGCAGAACCAGCCACCATGAGTCTGGACGACGATGCCCGCTGGCTGGAGTGGGTGACGAAACAGTTTGAGACCATCGCCGGCGACGACAAAGAGATTGACCTCGAGGAGTTTAAAACAGCACTCAAGGTCAAAGAGGTGAGAAAGGATTAAAGCTCTTCAGGAGTTATTTGGCGAGCATTTCAAACTTTAGAAAAGTTCTGGGTCTCCCCTGTGCTGCCCCATTTTAAAATATGACTTTTATGATTGTGTGCAGTCTTTCTTCGCTGAGCGTTTCTTCGCACTGTTCGACTCCGATGGCAGCGGCTCCATCAGCCTGGACGAGCTGCTCAAAGCCCTGGACCTCCTGATTCATGGCAACGAGACTGACAAGCTCCGCTTCCTGTTCCAGGTCTATGATGTGGATGGTAAGTAGTCGAACATACAGAAGACTTACAACATCTCCACAGAATTATGATTTTCAAATGTTTCAGACCTTGTAACATTTGCAGATATGAGCAATAACTTTGTGTCCCGTTTTCAAAGGCTGACGCTTGGATCAGTTTCCTCTTTTTGTTTAATCCTGCTCGTTTCCTGCTGATAGGCAGCGGTTCCATCGATCCAGACGAGTTGAAAACGGTTCTGAAGTCGTGTCTGCGTGAGAGTGCAATCTCCCTACCAGAGGAGAAGCTGGACGACCTGACGCTGGCACTGTTTGAGTCAGCCGATAAAGACAACAGCGGCTCCATCACCTTCGAGGAGCTCAAAGCTGAGCTGGAAACCTTCCCTGAGGTGATGGAAAACCTCACCATCAGGTCAGCACCAATGTCCGACCTGCAAACCTGCAGACCCTCTGTCTGTGCACCTGTAAACCTTCAGGTGTCTTGTTTCTCATCTCCCCTTCAGTGCTGCCAACTGGCTGAAGCCTCCTGATCTGGAGCAGAAGAAGCGTCAGACCCCTCGGTACCTCACTCGGGCCTACTGGCAGAACAACAGCCGGAAGCTGCTTTTCCTGAGCGTGTACGGCTTCCTTAACCTGCTGCTGTTCATTGTCGCCATGCTGCGGCACAGCTACGGTGGGCCCTGGTTCATGGTGGCAAAAGGCTGTGGCCAGTGCCTCAACTTCAACTGCACCTTTGTCATGGTACAACAGCAAGTACATCTATAGCTATGCTTCTTTTCTGCTGCAAGAACTGATTTCTGGTGCAGAGCCAGTTGCCTCTCTGTGCCTTTTGGTGACCAGCTTGCATTTAAAAACAAACCCGATGTGGCATCATGTTACGTCCAGACCACAATGGATGGAAGGAGTGGGCTGCAGCTGTGAAGCATCTAAAAGTCCATCATTCTTGCCTTAATTCCTCCCATAGCCACTGACATCAGTGGCTCCAGCCTTGCAGGTTTTCGGTCTGTTTTTGGTGTAAATGCATGAAACCAGCTCAGATGCAGCACCACGTGGGTTATATAGGCTCTCTGTATTAGTGTGGGTGGTTTGTTGCCAGTTTTTCATCACTTTTTTGACAGAATTTATCACATTTTCTTTATACAGTAAATAACTTTTTAAAATAATGACAAAGGAATGAGAATCTCTAATAAGTCCATCACACAGTAGAAGAAAATCACCAGTTAACCCAGCTGAACCTCCCTGCTGTGAGGCACTCAGCACTGCACCACATGCGGCCACACTGAAGGATCTGAGTACTTCCTGATAAAAACAAAGCAGACAAAGAAGGAAACTAAGAGATTCAGAACAGAGCAGAGTTGGTTTGAATTACAATCAGCAGAGAGGAGGCAATGCTGTGTTTTAGTGTCCAGCAGAGGGCAGCACAGACCTGCTGCTGTTATATAATTTCCTTTTTTAACATTGAAAAGAAAAACACACATATGAGCTGCCGAGTTACAGAAAGGCAACAAAGAAAGAGAAAGAAAACTCAAAGTCTCAACTAATTATTTAGAAATATTCCCAAAGGTCACTCATTCTTCGGTGACCCAGCATGCCAACGACAGAAAAGTAAGAAGCAGTTGGCCTGCTGCTGTTCGGTGTTTGACCTACTTAACTGCTGCCTCCAGTGCTGTAGTGCTTAACAGAGACACTTGACAATTGAAAGGTTGCTATTTCAATTCCAGATCCTTCGGGGATCTTGCACCAAGTGTTGCACATCAGGTTTTAGTTGTGTGAAAAACGTTGCGCAGTGGATTTTGGTTGGGAACGCTCCTTTACGCCGACTGCTGGGATGCCGTCGGTCTGACTGTGGCAGAAAGAAGCGCTGTTGGATCTGGTCCTGTTTGTGGTGATGATGTGTGCACTGCTTAATCCTAATGCCTCACGATACCGAGACATTTTGGACAAATCGTGCTCTGAGTTTAGACCAGAGTTGGGTGCAGCACCAACTCACAGCACCACCTTCTGGTACAGAGTGGTGTTACATGAATTTGGCCTGTTTTAACTCCAGCTGATATCTCAGCACATGGATGTTTTGGACATAAAGCCGTAGCTGTATCTTCATTCCCAGGTGCTGATGCTGCGCCGCTGTTTAACCTGGCTCAGGGCCACGTGGGTGCTGAGGGTTTTACCTTTGGACCAGAATATCCTGCTGCATCAGATTGTGGGCTACGCCATCCTTGGATTCACGCTGGTGCACACTGCTGCTCATGTCTTCAACTTCGGTACAAACACACCCATACACACATCTCGGGGACACACTCATTGCTTGAAATGTAAAAATGTGTTGAAAGAAATCGCTGCTGAGGGATCTAAATGCTGCTCGGTTTGGCTAAAAGCAGCTTGGCACTGACGCACAGGTGCAGAAACCCACGGCATAGTAAGCCACAGCCTACATATCTCTGTTCAGCTGACTCCACTATTAGAAAATGATGGCTTTGAGCATAAAAGCATTTGATTAGGTTATTTATTTTATTTTATTTTTTTAAATGTTTGTATTTTTATTTTATTTTATTTATTCATGGCAGGAAGGAAAGGGTAGGAGGAGGGGAGATAGAGAAAGAGAGAGAAAAAAGGATAGAAGATAAAAGAAGGTAGAACCAAGAAAAAAAAATAACAGAACACACACACACACACACACACAAACACACACACGCCAAAGAGGACCGAGGCACCCCCAGGCCACAGCCGCCAAGGGAGGGGGCCAAAAGCCACGCACCCCGGGAGAACTGTGACGACCACTGGGGAGCAGTGGAGTGCGGAAGGGAGGAGAAACTCCTGCCCTCGGCAGCCGTGTCCCACAGGGGCCGAGGCT
>VOQJ01022182.1:5124-18693 GCA_015052665.1 Apistogramma diplotaenia | reverse complement strand
TTAAAATTGAATGCTCTCTGTTGTGTTTTGTGGACCCATCCAGCCACTCAAACCATCTCCCTACATCACATTACCTGTGGTCACCACAGTCTGCTACCACTACTAACCCTCTTGGCCAAGTGACTTATGAGATTTTTTTATGGCATCACCTTACTAACAATTTAGTCCCTCCCATTTCAGACAGCACAAAGAACACAAAGACAAAGGAAAGGGAAAAAAAACAGAAGCCAAGTATTTCTGTGATGTCTTGGTTCTCAGATTGCACTTCAGCAAACCTAACTGGTCAACAGAATTTGAACTAATAGCATCCTACAAACAGAAAGCAGCCGGCTTCCATTACCGATCATCTTCTCTTGCCTACAGATTCTTCATCTTCGAGTGCAGATACCTGTAGTTTTGTGCAATCGCATTAGACACTGTGGCACGTATTTTACACTGATTAAATGAACTACTTAACAATTTACATCTACTGCAGTTAAATATCTTAATTAAAATAGGGTAAAATTCTAATTATTTAGCCACTGTATATTATTTAATGCTAGTACAGCAAATGCATCATCAAAACACACAAAAAGAGAGCCAATTCTACAGGAGATGAAAAATGGAGAAAAATAAGGCCATGGGTCCACTGTGATCATAAACAGGAAGACAAATCCTGTCAAGGCGCTGTTACTATTCTTAAAAGACAATACCCCTGGTACAGCAGCACAATTGAGCAGTGAAATCCAGGCAGCTGCAGAAACCGCAGCTCGGAGTAATGGACAGAAATGAAATCTTTACCCCTCGGCAAAAAAGAAGAGAAGCCCACAAGAAATGAAATTGACTTTATATGTGACAGTTAACAAGTCAGGAGAGAATCATCATTGAGTAGGCACGAGCTGGGATGGCTCACAGCGAGGGGCTGGGATTTGGAAATGTCAGCAGATGTAGGTCAGCAACTTGCAGTCCCACAAGAGATGGTCAGCAGCCTCAGACCTGCGCAAGCAATGCAGGCTGACACTCAGCATTCTGTACGCTTTCGATTTGCAGTTTATATGCAATATTAGTTGTTTTTGGGGATGAAGGATGGCAGAGAGTTATCATTGGGCTGGCTATTATAATTTAGAAGAAGAAGAAGGCGGCTTTGTGGCTTTCTTCTAAATCATTGTATTGCAAAAACGAGTCATGAACGAAACAAACCTGAGGCAGCGAAATAAAAATAATAAATAATAAGGTTCATTCCACTCATTTCAAGCATCACGCCAACATAACACCACAACTAAAAGCAATCTGGAGGTGGATCCCAGCGGCTTGGCACTACAGACTGGGAGGCTTTTAGAAATCTGAGCAAAAGTTGTGACGCCTACTCAGTCTACTCCTGTATCCATCTCTGTGTGGTAGTCTGCTTACCCAAGAAGATCACTGTAGTATCACAATGCTTGGCTTAATAAACAGAGGAAGATGAGAGAGCAGATTTACAGGAACAGGGAGAGAGCGAACACAGTCTGGCAAGAGCTTAGCTCAACAAAGCCCTCCGTGCTCATATTGGCTTGTTGGTTTGCTAATAATGATTCAGCCTCTGAACTCATTGGCAAGTTAGAAAAACCTGCTCGACACTTTCTACTGAATCCCACTGCTTTTATTGATGTTCGAAATTACTTTGTTTGCAGCACCCAAACGCTGCCGTGCATCAGACCCACCGGTCCACTCTACATAATAAAGCACAAGGTTAAAATCTAGCTACAGAATAACTTATAAGAATAAAAAACAAATCTTTGTATTTGCATTTGCACTGTTCCTCCATCTTTGGGTCCTTGGAAATAAACTGTGGGCAGGTTTGGTACTTATCCTTTATCCTGAACTCAAATGTTTTCCAAACTGCAAAAGGCATCAGGAGCAAAAATATTTGCGGTGATTAATTTATGCAACATCAATTATCCATCTGTATGTTTGTATGTAACTCAAACTAATTTGATCCTTTATCAAGAATTGAAATACAAAAAAAAATATCAGTGTTAAACTGCTGAAAGGGTCAAAAGCTACACTATCTATGAGCCATTAGCTGAACAGTGCATGAGCTTGTTAAGGGCTTAGCCGAAAACAAGTTGTAGTTAAATCTATCAAATAAAAGCAGAGAAGCTAAAAGTACATCGCACTGAAATGTACTGCTGTTTTTGAAGTACCACAAAAAAGATTTACAAGTACTTTGAAATTATGCTCAAGTACAGTGAGACTGTCACGTCAGAGGGAAGGGGCTGTGATCTGAGCCATGCTTGTTCCCCTGCAGTGCTGATCACTGCACCATCTGCAACTCTCAACTAAAATATATTTATTGCATTGTGCAAAATTTTAGGAACAAGAATAATTATTGTTAAGGGTATACATTCATGACTGTGACGTTTACATTTTATATTTTAAATTCAAATAACTTTTGATACATTACCTGTTATTTCTGACTCATCGGTCATCTTTAGTTTGATTATTTTTTCCATGTCTATTTATGTGCTCAGCTGTTGGAATATATACTAAATACTTTTGCATGTGTATTCATACTTTTGTATATCTATGTATTTATGTATTAATGTATCTATTTATGTTTGGGTATAGCACGTGACCTGTATTGTCTTTAAGGCTGAAGAAGGGCAACTGTGGCCCAAAACTCTACTCCTTAAAGGTCTTATTCAGGAACTTTTTCCGGTGTGTGGACTTCCTTCCCTTCGTTTGCGAATAATTATTAACATTTACTTTACAAAAGTAAATTAGATTGTAGTCAAGAACACAGCAGTCTTTGAGGTGTATGTCTAAATATAGCATCTTTTAAAATATTCTTTTTGTGTTTGATCATGAAAAAATTTCTGTGATAACTAACGCTGCCAGAAACGTTGGTGCAATCTGACTGGTAATCTGGCAGAACAAAAGGCTGCAGGTACAAAGGATCGTTCACCATTCAACACTCAGTGCCACATCAGTGGGTAAAAGAAGGACTGTGAAGCAGAGAAAGCCTTTAAAACTTTTTTTAAACTCGTACTTAAAATGATTACAAAAATAGAAGTAGTTGATGAGCTCAAGTTAGATTAAATTCACAGTAAGTTGTAGGAACCAAAGTAAATTAAACAAAAAGAAAAAAAAAAGCAAACACCAGTGCTAGCACATTTCACAGTGAGTGGGTAGAGCACAGCACAAGGTGCAGTAGCGTGTGTAATGTGATTGTCCACAGTTTGTATTCTATAGTGCTCAGCAGCAATACAGGGGATAGATTCAAACAGAGGGGTCTTTACAAGAAAATGCATTTAAGACACCAAAAACCTCAAGGAATCAGACTCGGGAGCCACAACAATCACATGAATTGAATTGAGAATACAAACATTTATTTTGCATTGTCTGTTCTGGCTGTCCTTACAACTCCCGGGCAAAGATGAACAATTCAAGAAAGCAATTTCATTCCATGCTTATGGGAAGCACGGAGAGGTCCTGGAATCACCACTGCATGAAGATTAAGCACTTTTCCTAATTATGGTACGCTGCCGAAAAAAGAAAAGTAAGAAAAATAAATGAAGAGCGTCCTCGACACAACAGATGGGTGTATGGGTAAAGATGAGCTGAAGAATTAGCTGATGTTAACATTCCCAGGAACAGCTTTAGCTTTGCATGTCATGCATGCAAAAAGCCAGCCGAGGTGCAAATGCAGGTGTAATGCAATTTTCTACTGGCACAGGTCCATTTTAGTACCCTTGTGCCTCTTTCTCCAGGCGCAGAGGAACCTGTATGTGCTGAGCTGCGCTGAGTGGAGCAGCTGGGAATGTTTATTCAGATCAGGTGGTGCAGTGTAATCTGGTACCATTTTGGCATGAGTCGCCACCTGCTTAAATTGGCCACAGCACAAAGTTGTTTCTTTGTTGTTGTGTTTTTAACTAACAAAGCTGAATTGTTAATGGGGAAAGTTTTCACTTGGTTTATGATATTTTGTCAGTGCTGTGCATGCTTGTTTGATTGGCACCAAGCATGCAGCATACATCCAACAACAGCAGGCTGCTTGTTGGATGAACGATGCTCCCGATCAAACGGCGGCAGCAGTCATGTGAGAGAAGATGATCTGAGTTGCCTGTACAGAGACACACCCCTTTTTATGATAATATATTCATCCTATTCCAGACTTGGAGAACAGGAATACAAGTACAGATTGTACCTGTCTGGTCAGAAGCTAAAATTAGCTTGTCATGCCTGTGTGCAATTGTCACAGCAGATACAGATGAAACCATCTCACAGATATTTATTTGCCACCTCTGCATCAGTGAGGCTGCATTTTTGTGGACGTGATAATAGTCCTGTGAAGAGTCATAAAAGGAAAAAAAAAAAAGAAAGGAAAAACTTTTGCTATCACGTCTCCTTTTGTGTCAGTGCCAATTTGGTAATTCAGAGTTTCTGAATACTGATTATTGCATTAATAATTCATTACTTCATATGATGCAAACCCTGTCATTGACATTTTCCTTTATTCGCCGAACAAAACACGTTCCCGGCTTCTTTGCCTCCATCAAACTACTTTATTTTAATAACTTGTGTTAAGAAAAGCAGCGATCCATTGTGAGTTCCGCAAACCTTACTTTAAGTAGTGCCCAGGGGATTTTAGATGGGTCCCTCTGTGCACATTTGCTGTTGACTGAATTGTCTGGTTTGTCACTGTGATCTGGGACATTGAGGTGGTGAGCATTTTAAACCTTTTTTTAGCCTTTCTGGGTCAATGAACCTTAGCTTTAATGTATCCCTCACTCCTTCCAAAAACACTGTGATTGTTTTAGGTCAAGCTTATAGCTTTGCACACCATTAAGTTTAAAAATAAAACTTTAAAACCAGTTTGTTGTTACCAAAAATAAATCTGTCATCACTCATCCAGCAACAGCACCAGATGACGTGTTCTAGCAGAGGTGATCTTGTTTTTCTAGCTCAAAATGTGGTCTGAGATTAGCGAAATATGCCGTATTGCCATTTTTTCGACATCTCAATGCACCAGAGTTGCTTTGAAACAGGCAACTATGAGTGGTCGCAGAACAGGTCCCATTTAAAAAGATCATTTCACTGCATTGCCATTATTATGTGAAGGTAAATAAACATGTGGTAATGTATCCACAAGCAAAAGCACATTTATTCTCTATAAGACACTCCATGGAAGTCTGTAGAAGCAGAACAACTTGAATTTACTGAATTTACGTGGATTTTCGTTTTTAGTGAAGGAAGAAACTTCCTTTAAAATGCTTGTGCACTTTATTTGGTGCAAAGCTGCAGTCCATATAGGTCAGCAGGATTTAGTAGAACCAAAAAAATACATTAGGCATATATTAAAATGAAGCAGCCATAAAGAGTGTAGCATCTTTGCTGCTCTTACCTCAATCCATATAGGACGGTGCCATCAGGGTGCAGTCGAATCATACGGTTTTTTACTGTCACACCATGAAGAAAGGACTTCTTGTCATTAAGGAAGTAGGTGTCAGGAAGCCAAAGCTGGTCTGCTACACGGTTGTCCAGAGTTAGGTTTAGGTTCAGCTCGCCATAGGCCAAACGTTTATCTCGCCAGCTCTGCTGGAAATACATTGTGATGGTGTAGTCCTGGAAAAAACAAGAACAAACCGACATAAACCACAGGCCAAAAGGAAGAAACAATCAAAACGACCCAACTGTACTCAGGGTGAAGGAAAGTAAAAAAACGTTTTGGATTAACTGCTTCTCAGAAGTTAAGTGCAATAAGTAGAGAACAAGAAGAAGCTGGCGCTTACTCAGAGTAAACAGAGAGAAATAGGAAACTCGTATTGCGCTAGAAGAAACTAAAAGACGTATAAGTGAAACTCAGATCAGGAAAAACTGTCTAATGTTTCTGATTGTGTTAAGGAAAAGCTTGATAAAAAAGGATTAGGGGCTGGAAGTGCACTGAGGTGAAGAAATATCATCTTGCAGCTAATGTATCCCCTGTAGCTGAAGTGGTGTTAATAGGAAAAAACACGAGCACTGCGGCTTAATGTAAAGCCCACAAAGTGCAAAAACATTCTTCCAATACATCTCAGATTATTACAGTTAAATAACAAGTGTAACCACACACCGCATTTAAGCATGATGCCTGTTAAGAGATCAGGTATCCCTCCGCTTCTGATTTATGATTAATGATATAACATTTTTCTACAGAAATTGTCTCACCTGTGAACAAATGAATGGCCACGGGGCTCGTAATGTGAACTAAACCATACTACTGATAAACAACTCAATCACCCCTTCCAGTGACATTTGTCATTAATAATGAGCAATTTCAGATGCAAATTTGAGGAAAGGCACTCTAATGCGGTTTTAAAAACAACCGAGCAACATTTTCTGCCACTTGAATACCTGCAAAACACATCAACCAGCGAAAACACTGACATTTTATTTATTTATTTATTTTATTCAGAGCATCAGTTTTTAATATTTCAGACAGCATCTGTTGTTATTGAGAATTTATAAGACAATCTGAGTGATTGATAGTTGGGTCATATCATAAAGAAACAAAATGTGCCGCGGCTTTGGATTTTTATAAAATCATTTGATCACTCCAGAAGAAAAAGAAAGACATGCAGTGAATAATAATAATAATAATAAAAGAGCTGCCACACCATGTGGGAGGCTACATCACGCTGAGTGAAATAAGAAGAAGGCTGAGAGACAGAATGACGTCATCTGTCAGACATCAGCCATATTGCCTTATTCAGTACTCAGCGTGCCTCTCTGTCAGTCTTTGTCAGAGCAAACAAGTATGGCCTGCATTACCTGCAAACTAGTGTGAGGAGGTCAATATGAAAAAAAAGGAAAGAGAAAAAGGAACTCCAGTCACATGTCAAATGTCTCTTTCAGTAAGAAGCGCGTGAAACACCGGCCCACCATCACTGACACCCACAGCCTGTGTTCAGTCCAGCTGAACTGTCGCAGTGCTTACAGCTGGAAAACCAGCGAGAGATCCTGAGCAAGCAGTTGTTTTGGTATCTGTATGTTTCAGCATGAAGCTCCTCTTTGCTTGCAAGTTTGCAGGTTCCTAGTGTGGAGCCCTCCAAAGGGCACTGTTAGAAATAAATACTTAAGACCAAAGAGATTTAAACTTACCATGTTTACTTCTGAGATGGAGTCGATGCTCGCTATGTTGATGCTCATTCCTACGACAACTGGAGGACCTGAGGAAAAGGAAAACTTGACGTCACCAAAAACTGTGCAAACAGAATGACATCATCCAGGCTTCCAGTGATTGGCTTTGAAACTCTTTGATCAATTCAGTCGCGTGCACTCGGTCACTTCAGATTTTATATACAGGCTAATACAAAATCTATACAATGTGCTGCACCCTTGTTCAACAGCCCAAATATTCCCGGCAAAAAAGACAAAACTCACACTGAAGATTAGCATTATTTGCCAGTTTCCAATCGGTGAACAATAAACTACATGTTACAGTGTTAATGTGCAATCGCCACTGAGTGCAAAACCGAATGCAAAGATGAGCCCCTTTGAGAAGCTTACGAAACCACACAGAGAAAATGCACTCGTCCATACTTGTTTTTAGGCTTTTAGAACAAGACCAAACCTCATTTACATGATTACAGAACTTGTTCAGTGCAATAACCATATCCACTCAAGTATTTGCACAACTTGAGGTTTACGGGATTTTTATATTCACAGTGCACATATAACCACAGTTGCTGTAACAAACAGCCAGGGACTTCAGACACTATGTGCCCTATGTGACTGTGTGTACAATCATTATCACACATAAGACATTGTCTGAGACAGAGAACACAATCTAACTAAAAAATGTAGATGCATAACTGCAATAAGAGCTGGCCTTGCGTTTCTTCCCTTCAGAGTGAACAGCTCTGCTCCCACTGGTCCTCAGTCTATCCATCCACCAAGCCATCCATTTTCTTCCGCTTATCCTTTATTGGTACAAATTCTTTCTCTTTCTATACATACAGACTTTCCAGCCCCTCCTCTCCAAACTATGTCACCTTTACTTTGCTTGATCGGGCCACAAAATAGTATTTGCTGACACAGACTGAAACAGCAATAGCAGATCAGTGATTGGTTCATGTGGCAGAGCTGAATCAGGGAATACAGATGATGTTCCACGGTTATATAGTGTAGTAGAGGTGGCATTTGCACAGGAATCATAAGAAAAAAAGAAGAAAAAAAACCCCCAGATATACCATCAAGCTCAACGGACATCCGACTTATGGCTTCTTACTAAAATGAATCAATATCTATTTTATTAGTGCGATGCTGCTGTGTGAATTGCAGCCCCTTTATATATATATATATATATATATCTCCTTTTCCAGAACTGGTTGAACAGAAAGGAATGAAGACATAAGTATAACTGTTTTTAAAGGAATCTGCAATGACAAGTTTTTTATGCATTTTTTCAGATTTCCTTCCTTGAAAGCTTGCAAAGCCATAATTTCCTGCACGGTTTTAACAACACAATGAGACTCCATACTGTTAGCAATAGGTACTGAGTGTGAAGAAAAATGTTTTTGAAATTGAAGTAGCCCTGAAGCATCAAGTAGGACACGCCACTAATAATTATTTTTGGTAATAACATGATATAATTAGCACGTTTTAGGAATATATATAAGGTTGTAGGTCGCTGTGACTTAGAAAGGAATGAGTGACATACATCTGATGGTTATACTGCACAAGTTCACATAAACAGATTTTAGTCTTTTTGCCCAAAACAGATCTAAGACTTCACCTCTGAATCCTCTAAAAATATAACACTCTGGAAACCAAAAAAAATATTAAACAAAAATCTTAAAAGCTGTTTTGGATGACAAGAGTCGTGGTGGTGTTAAAGGTTGGAATCTTACACAGATCAGAGGCCGTAAGGATTTTTCACAATATATAAAAATCACTAATAAAACCCAAATCTGCCCAAATACTCTCACAATAAAGATGCATAAAAGAGTCCATATGATATGCTTCTTGTTACAGCTAAAAATAGAGTTCAATCTCGGCTGTCAGTCCGATCTCAATAACTACAGTGTGTGTTTCTGTGATGTAAACACTGACCCACAAACTATATGTCTTTCTTCAGTGACTTAGAGCACAGACCAAAGCGGACAGTCTAATTTATGAAATTTGACCAGCATGGTCACATATGACATGAAATAAACATTTCTACTAGCATTTGTTTTCATGACTAACTGACTTATTTAAACTGTTTGTGCTGAAAAAACTTCATCAATCATACTAAATAACACTGCAGCTGGCACTGATGGATGGTCCGTGTTTCTCTTTTCATATTGGTGCAATATTCACTTCCTTTATTAAATATTTAATTGTGTACCGCATTAGAACATTTAATTGTACTCCAGCACTCTGGAACAAGTAAAAAGTAGACAGAAACTATAACACGGGCCGAGCTCTCCAAGCATTTCAGAGCCGAGTGCTCGCTGACATGATCAGGAAGCCAGGACTGTTGAAACAAATAGTTTAAGAAATGTTAGTTTGCATGCTTGGGAAGGTTCAGACAGCCACCTGCAGGGCACTCTGCAAGGAACAGAATCATCTTGAACTGCTGAGTCTTTGTCTACATCAAAACCATTCCCAATAAATCACTGTGCATTTCATTCCTCCTTTACCACACTTACTTTACATATTTCCATTTAACATCTCTAAACCTTTAAAAAAAAACAGTGGCCGTTGTGTTATGTGATATTGGCACATACGGTAAGTGATAATAATAGCTTCATTGTAAATTAACTACTGGAATCAAAGCTATCCTACTACTGTATCTGTGGACTATCCTGATATAATCTTGAGGATCATGAAATAACCCCCAAAGCCTCATTGCATTAGTCTGTGGCATTAGAGAATTATTAGATGTAAAACACAGTAAAAAATAAATGATAAAAAAAACCACACCAACATAAACAGCCTAAAAACTATGACAGCATGACTCACTCTCCAAATCTGCTACTATTCTCGGGATGTGGCCTGCTCCGTGTGCTCACAGATTACTAATCTAATTCCTCTCCATGAAAACACCAGCTAACCATCAGCTTTGTCTTCAAATTAATGCTAAAATATAAACCTGAAAACGGCTTGACTGAAACACCCATTAATGTCCTCCCTTATACTCTTTTTCCTTGGCATGTCCCACTACACTAAATACCTCCAACGCTTTGTCATGTTCCCCGACCCATCTTTTCCTAAAAAAAGGGATGATGGACGGGGGGGTGTAGGGGCCATTTTCCATCACACTTTGTGAAAGCAACCAGCAACTGTTTTCCCCAGAGATGTCAAAGTACATTCGTTCGCTAGATGAAAACAGAAAGCACCAAATCTCACCTCCCTCTCGCGCTCTCTCATATGTTGACCCTGCTTCACAGAAACAGAAGCACTCACTTTGCCACCACAGCTTTCTTGAGATGAAACTGTTGCCTGCACTTGCACTTCACAAATTGGAACAAGCATAAACACTATTAGATGTTTCAATAAGCATTTTGATGTTAATTTTAAATAACACAGCAGTACCTACCACATACTTTCTACCTACAGTCGTCTTTTTGATATTTTATCAAAAGTTGGAATGTGTAAAAACAAAAAAAAAAAGGGCGCGAATAAGAGGAAGACATCATCATTTCCCAAGGCAAGCCATATTGTCTGTGAACAATTAGTGAACTAGTGTGTCACAGTAACTTTTTCAAGAAGCCGCTGAATGTGCCAGCCTGCTCTGGTTTGCTGACGGATGTTGGCCAACATCACAGTAGGAACAGCTTGTAGCTTATGTCTGATGATAGCCTGGACATAGATGAGGTGCCTTATAATGGAACTGAAGCAGAAACAATATGAGCTGATCTTTCGTTGCCTACCGGTTTCTCCTCATGTGGTTCCCTCTGAAACTGGCCACAGGAGCATCACTCAGAGAACAGAACAGATTTACTGAAATTTTACTAAATTAAAGTCACCCTGTGGGGTTTTTCTTGTCCACTAGCATGGCTGCGTAATGACCGCATGCTCGAACAGCTTGAATATTTTCCTGTGCGTGTGTGCTACATGGATCAGCTGTGCAAAGGGCTATTAACGGTCAGTGGTAAAGGATCAACAATTAACCAGTTTAATTCATCAAAGCATTTTGATTTTAGTGTTTATCAGTAACAGGTGGAGGTAGCCGTAGTCAGTGTGCTAAATATGGTTAAATGTAGTCCGCCTTCTTCTGCATCATTATTATAAACTAATATGTTTTTGTTTGTTTGTTTTTTTTATATTTTTCTGAAAACCAAAGCCACCAAATGTAGTCCAGCCAACCATGTCGCTCTCTGCGATAGTTTTGGGTTGAATTTATATGGCCAGTATGTTAATTTTTATTTTTATTTTTGGAAAAGTGGGCATTAAGGTATGATGTATGATATATCCCAGGTTGTCACAGCTAAGTCTCCATAACAGCCATAGCCTGGAAATAAAAGATGGCTGCTTCCTCTATGCCTGAAGTGAATCTGATGCAAAATGGCCAGCAGGGGGCAGCTTGATTATAGAATATTATTGTCATTATACAGCTGTACAATGAAATTGGAGTAATACAGTCTTTAAGAAACAGTCCATTTCCAACTTCATGTGTGACATCAATAAACTTTATCCTATTGGGCCTCTGATGTTGTTTGCTAGTTTTTTTGTTTGCTACTAAGTTGTAGTTAACAAACCCCAGTGGTCATTTTGTAAATGGTGGTTCTCTTTATAGTGACAAACACAATAAAGCAGGGTGTGCTTTAGATTGTGGCTATGATGACATGATCCAAAAATCATTATCATATGGTCAAGCAGTGTCCTGTCCTTGGATTCAGAGTCACGCTTCAGTCATGACTTCTAGTTTGAAACAAATGCACAAACTACACTCTGACCACCATATAACTTTACTCTTTTCTAGAAGGATTCTGACTATTAAGCTACAACAGTAATATCCGATTAGTCATAAACACAATATATTTTTTACTTATTTTACTTAAATAAAGGTCTGCAAATCAATTCCACACAAATCAATCAATGATTTTCATTTCCCCCATATTTTGCCCTGCTGCTGACAGTGGCTCTATGCCCCAACAGTGAGTGCCATCCCACAGTCTGAGAACTGCTGCTTTAAATGAATGAGATATAAATGTATTTCTTTACTTGCCTGTAGCTGAAGTCATCATTGTCACGGCTGTTTAGTATTTTGGGGTCTTCTAAATGGTTAAAAAAATAGAAAATAATGCAATTTGATTTCACTCCTTGATGACAGTTTTCTTTTCTTTTGTTTGTTTTTTGAGTCCTTGTGTCCCCCTCCTTTGCTTATTATCTATGCATGCTGTCCTCTGAAGTCCAACAGTGTGTTGCCACATTTAGCTTCCAGTCTGACAGCCTTATCTTCCCTCAGGGCAAACAAGCTCAACCGATACAGTGGGCAGCGAAGCCGCCCCACTTAATGTTTTCCATGGTAATGGCAGTTCCAATCAAAACAATGTAGGCTCACTGCTGGGGAGCGGCATATCCTGATTTCAACCCGTGGACAGTGAATACATGTCTTTGTAACTGATCTTTTAACTGCTATTCATGTTTTATTCTAATCTGAATTGATAATCAAACCTGACTCTGTTTAAACAGGCTTTATTTAATATAAAGCAGGTTTAAAAAGCCTGTGTGTGTCACAGAAATGCCTCTTATAGCCAGATTGTAAAGAATGCTGCGATGATTTGTCATATTTCAAACTAACTATGGTCCCTCAAACAATATTAGTCTGGTAATTTGATGAATTTGCAAAAATTACCAACTGCCTCCATTATGAACTGTTAATAGCATCTAAAGCTTCTATAGTATGCTACTGTACGTATGCTTTAAATAATTAATTACTATTCTTCTGCGCATAACATGCATGTGCAATATATATATATACATATATATATATATATATATATGCAATATGGGCAGTTCCATTAATGTTTTAGTGCAATGCGGAAAATCAACAACAAAGTATAAATGCAGTATAAATTCCTTTACAGGTGTTTATCATACTCAGTGCTCGGAATTGTGCAAATTTGATTCATGTCACTTTCCATGGGTAGTACGCCTAAGAGCACAACAGAGCTTTGCTGTGCTCGAAACACAAACTGAGCAGGCGAGATAAGAGACAGAGTTGGGCTTCCCTGATAAGGTCCTCTGCTCCTGTTGTATTTTCTTTAGTATAAAAAATCTATAATGTAAACCTTGATCAGTCTGATATCTGGATGCAACCACAAGAGGGCAACATGAAATTATTCCCTCCACATTTGTACTTAATTTGGCTGTTTTGAATAAAGCAGCATAAATTGCAGGGAAAGAAAGAAAGAAATGGCACATGTTTGACTTTCCCAAGCAGCAATGCTTTCTGATGAAATATATAATTTATATTTGTCACTACTCGCGCTGTTTGGATATTCACTTCCGATGATCTATATCTAAATTCTAGATAGGTTATATTGCATCTTAATTAAAGAAAGCATTATTCCATATATATATATATATATATATATATATATATATTACTCTTTTTATAAATATTTTTTCTAGAAACAG
>VOQJ01022163.1:59197-69223 GCA_015052665.1 Apistogramma diplotaenia | reverse complement strand
CATAAAAACCCATCAAAGAAAAAAAAAAAAAAAAAAGCAGGATTTTGAAACACTGAAACTCTCAGCCCAATGAAAAAGACTCACGCAACTCAAATACCAAGACAATATCACACGGCACAACGCTGGAATGAGATGCCATAAAGCTAACGGTGCAGCCGAGTGTTCGTGAAAATAAAACTTCCCATAAACTCCAAAGAGCACAGTCACAAAATGGCCCCCTGAAAATCCCCAGCATAGAAACCCAGGAACAAGACTGTCATTAGACAGACAGCCCCCCCCTTGGGCCTGCCGACTTGATTGTGAAGAAGCCAAACATCTGGGTGTATTTACGTGTTTCAGCTGTTCGCAACCCCACCTCGTATAAATCTGGGAGCTATAACGGCATTTCTTAGGACAGCTCCTAAACAAACATGCTCGACATTTGCCGGCTCGCTCGCTCACTCACCACCGCATGTTCGAGCGTCTCGAGCAGCCCGGCAAACGCAGGCAAATAAATTTGTGAGGAGGAGGAGGAGGAGGAGGAGGCCTTAATTGGAGCATTTGACGGGTGCCTGGGGTTAATTGGGAAGCATGGAGAGCAGCTGGCTCCACTGTGGAAGTTGAGACAGGGATAATAAGTTCACCCTTTGCAGGAGAGACAGTTAGTGATGAATCAGATCAGAGGAACAGTGTACTGTAATCATCCTCACATCTCCCCTCCTCCACCTTGCACTCCTGACAAGCAGAGACAACCTGGCTCCCAGCTACGCAATCTGGCACCTATCACACAGGACTGGCAGTCACAAGGAGGAGATCACCCAGCAATGCTTCACACACGCACACACACACACACACACACCTACTATAACCCGGCGTTCATTCAGCTAATCACTCACACGCACAATAATTCTTACCTCTAGGATACAGAACCTAGTTTATCACTTCACCGGTGGATGTATGTAAATCTCTCCAACAATGTGTGTACTAATGGCTTATTACCCTGCGTTAGCTGGTTTGCATTGATCTCTATGCCAGAGGGAGATGGGGAAACTAGAGCAGGTCGCTGCTCATATGTACCAAGCAGGACTATAATCACATTCCAGCTTGTTTCAATAAAAGACAAACATTAACATAAAGCATCTCAAAACACACTAAAACCTTCACCCCCGCTCAGTCTGCGCAAGAAAAAAGGGTGGGGGGAAAAACTTTCCTGGATTACAGGGTAATCAGGGCCATATGGGATGGTTCTGGGCAACTTTGTGTCTCTCTGAAGTGCATAAATTGCATTTGTCGCCACAGATTATGACTTTCTAAATAAGAAAACTAGTTTCTTTTCCAGAGGAAGAAAATGCTCAGGCGTTACACGTAAAGAAAAAAGAAAGTGAGCCTAGTAGCAGCAGCAAAGGGTTTAGCCGTAACACCGAACTCAGTTCCTTCGGCTGGGAGGGTGGCTGAGGGAGCATTTGGGGGCTGAAGGAAGCCCAGGTAGAGTCATAGGCAGTAATGGGAGGAGACAGGGACTTAGGGCGCCACACAAAAGCCAGGCTTTATAAATAATTCCAAAAGCTAACAGGATCCCTTGTATGTGTGAATCTGTGAAATACATTCACACATGAATGCACACACACCCGCAGACACACACACACACAAACACCGCCACCAGGGGGAATCGGTTATTCGCACTGCTCCACTGGGGATGTTGGGAGCCTGACCTGTCTGGATTGGTAAATTTGGACCAATATCTTTCTTGCATAAATGATGCAAAAAGGAAAATAAGTCCGGGAATAGGAAAACAAAAAGAAAAAAGCACAGTTTTTCCAAGTCACACTCACACATACACATTTACACGCTCACACTCACTCATAATGCAGGGCAGCAAAGCACACCGGAGACCTGTCTTGTAAATCTCTTTGTGAAAGCAGCTTTGGGGGGTAGACAGGGGCTTACATACTGAGCCCTGAGGTAGAGCTACAGACTCCACTCCCTCTAACCCCCCCACACCCCCAGCCGACACTCTTTCTCCCTCTCCCACACACATACTCCGCGCTCCCATGTTCTCTCTTCCTCACTTTCCAACTACCCCACATTTCCTCCACTTTTCCTGCCCTTCTTTCACCTTTTCAGTTGCTCCCTCCCTCCCACCATTCTTCCCTCTCCCCTCTCTCCTCCCCTCTGTCCAAGTCGGGCTCCAGAGCACTGGTCCTTAGCCCCCGCAGGCTCCCGTGGCGTTGCAGTGACTAATGTCCTGCCTTTGCTCAGACAATGAGTTTGAGACTGAGCCGGGAAAGTGTTGAGGAGGGGAAAAAGACTCTTGCACCTTTGACAAATGGAACCCTTCGCACTCCCATGCCCGCTGAGGGAGGCTTTACAATGTTGCGCTCCACGCTCCACGTCCTCCGAGGGACGGCTGCAACCCGCAAAGCCGCATCTGGGGGAATATAATGAATTCTTTGGGAAGTCTAACCTGGCTTTCTTCATGAATAAGATATATTTCCAAAGCATGTCGACCCCTCTTAATAAAAACACCACTCTGGCAGGAATAGCCAAAGCCGTTTTAGGGCCCCATGTACACGTTAATATTTCTGTTTCTCTATAAATTTTCTCAGGCCTACTTCTTTCCAGGCCTGTCACTGCGAGGGCAGCCCAACAATTTCCCTGGAAAGTAGAGAGGCCAAGACGACAAACTGTCATTAAAAATGGCTCGAGTCCCTCTCTTTCAAGGAACTCAAACTCTTGGATGCTCCCTCCTCTTCTCCGTGCACCCTGCCCCCCATGCAAAACTGAAAGGAACTGGGCTTTGTCTGAAGAGCAAAGGAGAGAAGAATCCCCCCACAACCCTACCTCCCCTCCCCGAACCCTGTTCCTCACTCCCTGTGGAGTATTGTTAAAACACAGCCCCCTCTCTTTCCGTGGCCCGGGCTCTTAAAACAGCGTGCTTTGCATGAGAAAAAACGATTAGTCTTCAAATGCTGCGCTGTCAAAGGAGGGCTCTTTCAGGTTCGGGTAGAAATTGCTCAGATAGTAGAGTTCCCCTTTTGTTTTTCCAAGATGAGGCATTATTAGAGCCAGAGTCTGTTAGCATTCATTACTGAAAAGAACACACTAAAGGGGTTTATATGAGATACCCCCCCCCCCTCCTCCTTTTCCAACTTGCCCCAAGTCCACAGCAGACGGAAATGAAGGGGCAGAGCGGGGAAAGAGGCACTCATCTAAACATGTTTGCAGAGCAGAGAGAATGTCTGGGTCTGTGCTTCTTTCAGGTATTAACCTTGGGATTTACATGTGACATTCAAACAATAGACGCCTCCTTGACCTCCACTCCGGGATGCACCAAGACTCAGCGATAACACCCACTGAAAGACAACTACGAGCAGCATGGGATTGCAAACACGTGGAGCTCACAGTGTGAGCATCATTGCATGACAACACATAACTTAATTACTGCCGCGAGGGCAGGTGTTTTTGCGCAACAAAATGCACTGTACAGCGCTCAGTTTAAATCATTTTGGCAGGAAAAAAAATCAGTGCCCCAAACTGATGCCTGAGTGCAACCCAGCTCCACGCATCAAGAAGCGGCGGTACGTGACGGATCATTGTTCACAGCAAGTAGCCAGTTCATCTGTCTCCCAATCGCCGCCCTTGACAAGAAAGCACAGACCCCCTCACGGATGCCACAACCGGCTCCCATCAAAGCTGATACAATGCCACATCTGCAGTAAGAGTCCCTTGGCCCCAGGAGTCTGTCTCTTTAGGTGCACAACTTTTACACACTAACAAATGCCCCCCCCCCCCCAAACTTAAGCACTTCACCTCTTGCTGCTACACTTCACACCGCAGGCTTAAATACATTTCTACAGCAGCTACAGCAAACAGAGGAGGAGATGAGCGGCAGCCACATGCAGGCGTGACCTGTCCTGCTTCTCTTCAAGTGTGTGAGAAAAGAAAACACAGTCACAAGCTGGCACACTCTGGATCCTCGCGCACAAGCCGGCGTCGCTGCAATAAAATTTACCGTCTCCTGCAGCAGGCCTTATGTCGCACCGTCAAAAACGGCTTCATCTGTCGTAAATTCAAACCACTTGATTAAAATTTATGTGCATGTTTTTCCTTCTCCCTCCCCCCTTTTTTTTTTATTGCCGTTTTCCAGCGCCTCGCTCTGGGAGAGCTGTTGACCAGGCTAGTTCTCGAGTCCAGGTGGAGTTTCCGAAAGGGGAAAACTATGGCGAAATTAATTAATTAATGCATTTACAAAAAAAAACTTTCTTTCTAACTGTCAAAGGCAACTTAAGTTCCAACTTTTTTATTTTTCATACAGCTGACTCAAAGGACACCGAGAGGAAGAGCAGCACACAGAGTAAAGAAACTGTGTGAATGAGCAGGAGAATGCATGTACATGCATGCATATGCAGTGTGATGAGTACTGAGAGTATGACTGTTTTTGTTGGCTACCGAAGCTCCAAGTGAATTACAATTCCTGGATGTGACTAATATGCATGTATGAAATTACATTTTGCCATCTTGAGTCTCAATGCCCTCTTCATCACTATTTTTCCCCCCACCGTACGCACGCCTTATCCAAAGACATTGCCCCGGCTTGAAAGGTGCCTTTAGCAGGCTCCTTGAAGCAGCGAGTGAGGGTCCCGCTCTGGGACAATGATGGTTGAGGTGGAGGGGAGCCGGGGGAGGAGGAACACATAGCATATTAAATCTGCTGGCGGAGCTGGGTCGTCCACGCTCAGAGCCAGAGAGTCAGATCTGAGGCATGCCCTGAAGGGATGGCTGGGCCTGGGGATTAGGAGGCCAAGGAGAAGCCCTCGCACACCCGAAGACCCCTTCTTGTCTCTGCTCATACGCAAATGCATCCAGACATTTTGACGCTCCTCAGGTTTGCTGTCTCAGCCCAAGTTTTCAGAGCACTCCTCCGTGCCTTCCAAACCACACTTTTGCACGCACGCGCACACACACACACACACACACATTTCCACCCGCTCTCATGAACAGCCTTTTTTCCCCTCAATCACTACCTCTGTCTGACTTGTCCTCTTTCTTTCCCCACTGTGTCTGTTTCATTTGATGTCAACATATCAAAGTACCAAATCATCAAAGTAAAAGAGTAAGAGATTTCTTTTGGGGGCCATCTATTCAACTACACCAGTCGTATGCATGGAAAGCAACAGCTAATCATACTGTCGAGTGCAGCAATTTACTCCAAACTTTCATTAGTCAGGTAAATATGTTTTTGTTTACAAAGAATTCAACTTCTAATTGTCCCTTTTAACCTCTCCAGGAACAGGAAATTTATAAATAATATAAAAAAAAGTGTGTAGTGGTGGTGGTGATGGTGCACCTAAGTAACAACAACCTGCAGAAAAACCCACAAAAGAAGCCCGATTACACAAAAACTTCACAACTGTGCTCATTATCTAAAAGAATAATCGACTTGTCTCACATTACCCTCGTCTTAACAAAACATTTGCCACCTCTTTCAGTGCTTTAGGTCGTGACATTAGCACAACAAAACAGTTCATTAGGGCCTCTTGCATATGAACCTGATAACAGGTATTCTTCCAGCAGGGTGAAAAAGGCCTGAGGACACAAACTGCCTGTAACTGTGAATGTCAGGCCCTTACAAAGAGGAGTGGGCCATACCTCAAAAGCTAATAGCGTGTCATCTCGCTGCATTAACACGACATCTTCTATTCTGTCAGGTCACCAGGTCACAGGTGTCCTGGGCCAACGTCCCCATGCATACAAGAGGGCTGCCTTAAGTGGAGATAAAGCGGCACGCTGCTGCTATCTGACGGACCGATTCCTGCAGAGGGAAACGTTATCCGCCTTCTCCTCGTGCATGGAGTTATGAAGCACAAAGCGGCGATGATGCATCTTTTCTGGCTACAGCAAGCGAATGGCTCTAAGTTGTGCATCTCATTCCAGAAGATTAGCATCTTAAACAGTGCTGCATTCATCCTTGCTGCTGCATTATAATGAGACAAAGTCCTTTATTTGGAAAAGGTGCACCACTTTGAGATGGTCTCGTGGCAGTAGCAACAAAAATATTAGATATACAATATTCATATTTATTTACAAATTTTCAGTTCCTTTTGTCTGATTTTGTATTTCTTAGATATTTGCAAAAATATATATTACACATGACTTATCACATTATTGTGAAAAAATTAGAAATTGAAGCCATTATTTTGAAGCTGTGATTCTGCAGAATATTAAACCATTTAAAAATGTGGCATTTTTTTTATTATATCAGCATTAAATTGTTGATTAATCACCTAATTTAAATGTGGTGATATCTCATACTCTGAAAATAAAATGACAATGGCCTCCTATAATGATGTAGAGGTAACTATATCTTTATTTATTTAATATTTTTAATGACCAGTATCATTTCAAAATGCTTAATTAACAAGTCACAGGCCACAAAATGCATAAATGCATATAATCCTCTTTATTTAACCCCAATAAGTACAATTTTAATTACAAATAATCCTCAGGCTGAAAAAGAAGTTTAGGCCTGGAATTTTCTGATTTTAAGGCCTGACTTTTTGTTTTTTAGTTTTTAGTTGTCTTTTTTTTAACTGAGTGCAATAATTTCGGCAGTGATTCATTTTCAAGCTGTAGGCCCTGTAAATGTTCTTTTTGTTATTATAAATAAAATAGGGGGGAAATATTAAATGGCAGTTCATGTGACAGTCCCTATCTCATTTTATTGGAAAAAATGTAACCAAGCCCTGCACAAACTCTGCTCAAAGCCAAATCCTCAGACAAGATGAAGGATGGAGCAACATCATAAAAACACCTGAAAGGACATTTCTATCTGTGTCAGCTTGTGCTGTTAACCATCTTATGTCGTGTGCGTTCACTCAACGCTCCGTCTCAAGGCAGCCAAAACTCCGTTAATAATTTGCCATGTGTCAAAAAAAAAAACTAAACTGGGAGGATTTGAGCTGCACCGCATGGCTGAGCACCTCGGACCCTCATCGTCTGCAAGAAACCCGAGAGCAGGCAAGCAGATAAAATGTGGAACAGCTGGCGAGGAACAGGAGGGAAAGTTTCAAACAAATATCTGCACATGTGGAGGCTCGAGGCTCTCAAACGTTTTCATGTCCTGGACCCCCAAAATGAGCACACCAGACTGCTGTTCCCAGATTTTTTTTTTCACTTTAAACCGAGCCATGGGAGAGTTTTCTATTATTATTTATTATTATTATTATTATTATTATTATACTGATATACCTTTTTAAATTACACATGCATATTGTTTATACACTAACTTTAAAATCTGCAAATGTCAACACATTCTAATAGACTAAAATATAAGGATTTATTTTATATTTAATGTTGCTTGGGACCCCATAAAACCACCTCCATGGACCCCTGCAGGGTCACAGATCCCAGTGTAATGGCCTTAAATTTCTCTGAGCACATGCGCATGCCTTCAAACACACAGTGATGTATGCTTAAATATGTTCTCTTTTTAAGATGAAGAACATCATTTCTAAATTTTCCAGCGTAGATCAAATTGTCAGCAGCACTGATGAGGCCACGTTCCTGCTGTAACTGTTAGATTTGCAGATGCTGAAAGGGAAAACAAAGATTTGTATGATATCGTCCACATGCTTTAATTTTATCTCTTTTTTAACTAGTAATCAGTTCAGTCATTAATATGTTCCTATTAGATTTTTTAATGTTGTAACTTCCTGAAAAAATATCGTGTGAATTATTTTTAAAAGTCTCAAAGTGTTCAGCTATTTAAATTTTGCCAAACTATAAATGAAACGTGTGAATGTCAAAGGTCAAAGGGGAGGGTCAGCCACAGGTTTGCATAGATTGAAATAAAAAATAAAATAGTCTGAGCAAGCATCCCGCCACTAAGTGATCCCCCAAGTTTCTTCAAATCAATAACAGACCCTGAAATATGATCACAAATGCACATAAATATGCATGTCTCCCCCCACACCACCACCACACTGCACCACACCCCCGCGCGCGCTTATGGAGGTAAAGATCCAATAAAGTTTCGCCGAAGTTAATAAAGTTTCACTTCAAAACTGTCCACAGAATTACGAGTGGTTTTTCTCGGCTCCACAAACTTACAAAAACGCGTTTTCCATTACTATCAAAGTTTATGCAACTAGTTTTAAAATGCACATCTATCTGGATACTTGTTCAGTGTTTCTAACTAACAACAACTAAATCACACCCAGACGGAGCGTAAAACACTCAGCGGTGCATTTTCGTCCGCTTTCGGCGTTTCTTCGCTGTTTAAAAAAGCAGGAGATTCATACACTCTTCTCGCAGTCGGTGCACTTCATGTCTACATCTGAACTTGTATGAAATTCCATCGTTTTGAAACACGAAACCGCTGCTGCTTCACAAACTTCTGACTGGCTTTCTGAACTTCAAAAGCAGACAAACGAGCTGAACAATATTCAAAGTCTATTTCGGCTGTGCGCGAATTTCAGCAGATTACTTACTTTTGTCTGGGTGAATTCCCCTGTAATTCACGACTTTTTTTATCTTCTCAGAAAAAAAATGTATATATATATATATATGTATATTTGTCTTCTTTCTTCTTCTCCTCTTCCTAAGTTGCAGATGTGCCTCTGGAGTTGCCTGGGACTTTTTTTTTTCTTTTCTCTTTTTTTTACGCTGCAACTCCAACTCCAAAACGGCGCTGCCAGAGTTTTTCCTCTTGTCTGTCTTTCTCCTCTTCTTCACAGTTTGCTGTGTTCAACCACCGCCGGACTAACACCATCAGCCTGCCGATAATATCTGCCGATAGCAGACCACAGATGTGCGTAAAAACAACATAAGCGTCAGAGAAGCGCATGGAGAGTTGTTATTACATTTAGTGCGTTTTTTTTCGGGACGAGAGAGAGAGGGAGAGGGCGAAGTGTGGGACTCCAGCTGCTCCTTCCCTCGCTTGACTCCTCCCTTCGGATTGCTCCCTCCTTCACTCTCTGCCTACTCCTTTTTTTATTTTGTGTAGACTACCCCTTTCTTTCCTTCTTTCTTTCTTAGCAAGCATTTTGAAGACTTGTTCCTCAGTAGTGTGCTGTTTATGTGAAAGAAACGAATACATAAGTAAAACTCAGTTTTGGTTCTTGAAACATGAAAAAGAAGATAAAGCTTTAACTAAAAGAAACACATTTTGTAGGAGGAAAAGAAAAATCACATGGATCTCAGTTGAAATCACGTTATGGAGAAATCCGACTTATGTATTGCACGATAATACTGTGAATTTATGAGGGCTGAAGTAGCCTCCTGGGCTCAGCCTTCAGAGTCATACCTACTAATGCTGCAGCAGAGGGAAGCCCTCCTGTAGGGTTAGGTGTAATCAATATACATAATCAATATACAGGGAAATTATGTGGTAAGAGAGGTCTTTAGGGTGCAGTTTCAATCAATGAGGAGGTGGGAGTTTGGGAAGGAAAATCACCCGTTTAACCAGCATTTGAATGTGTGTGTGTGGCCGAGAGGTCAGGGTCATCAAGACACAGTCTATTTGTCCTTATTGTACCGTGCATTCAGTCAGCTACTGTGACAAATGATTACATTGTTTGATTTGAATAAAAAAAATCAGTCTTTTAAGGCTGCTTTATATTCACTTTCCCGATGCTCATTATGCTGATAAAGTCAGCATTGACTAATTACCTCCTAATCAATCAGAGCTCAGGATCTTCTGTCACGACTGTCAGCATCTTTGTCGTCGTTAAAAGTGTTTGATTCTGACGCGGTCGCAGTGTGACGATGGATTTTTGGATGTCAAAGTTGAGCGAGTATGACAGAACTGCTAAACTATGATGCCACGTTCACGTTTGATATTTATGAAAAGCGATACAAAGTAAATAAGGTTAAGAGGTTAACGAAATACAGAAATGTTACACGTGCACAAAAATAGAGTATGAGAATATGAATAGAAAACGCTCGTGTCTGTGTTACAGGAAGTCGGGCGGAGAGAGGAGACAGTCAAAGGTGCTCTGTGAGGCGCCGCTAATTCTCCTGTCAGTTTGTCAGGCCGGGCTCAACTGG
>VOQJ01022163.1:28054-53632 GCA_015052665.1 Apistogramma diplotaenia | reverse complement strand
CCCCTTTTTTTTAAATAAAAAGGGAACCCCCCCCCCCCCCCCCCCTGCAGAAAAGGAAAGCAAAAAGTGAATATTAAAGTGTCAGCTGTTGGAAACGATGGGAAACAGCGTCAACATGTAAAAAAAAAAAAAAAACATGTTTGGTTCACACTCAGCACTCTCACAGCAGGCAGCTCTTTTCAGTGAAAATGCTCCAAAAACCCCAATGTACACTGCAGAGGCATCAAACAGCACACACTCTGGTAAACACAGTAGAAACCGTTTAGTAGCAATAGAGACGTAATTTTCTTGGAGAGCTGGTAGAGATCAAAATCATCGCTAGAAGAGAGCGAATATAGAAATTAGATTCACCAGGTGCCCACAAACATGATTCTAAATAAATGCTAATGTCGTCACACGAGTGCTTCAAGTTCAAATAAGCAACTGCCTGCAAAGGTCAACGTAGAAATTGTTAATTATGGCGATTTTGTGTTTCCGCTTTGCTTCTGCAAAAAAAAAAAAAGGTCAACAAAATGTACAGAAATGCAAAAAAACGAATGCACGACTAATGGCCACAGGCGTGCATAACAGGATAAGAGGGAAGAGAGAAGCGCATTAAAACATAAAGTGCCAGTAAGTGGATTTAATTTAATAATTTGTGAAAATGTGTTTGTTATGATTTGTTTAGGTTTTATAGGCAGTTGAGTATCTTTAGGACATAATAAAAATAATCAGGTCCTTAACAGGTCTTAAAATGAAGTAAATACAACCGCAGATGAACTGCAAAACAAAACATGTGCATAAACAAATGCCCCCAAACCTCAATGAATTTTTATTATGCCCTGACACCTAGAACAGTGGGTTCTTTGTGTTAACTATGATAGGTAGAACTCCCTATAATTTGAGACACAACCTCTGATTTTAGCAAACTTCCCACAGCAAACACAGCCAATTGCAAACAGTTTTTCGAGGGGGGGTGTGGTCTGTCTCCTGGAGAACGTCAGATGTTCTGCATCGTCTCAGTTGCTCCTCAGTAGTGGCGAGATCAGAGCTGTGAAACGTACCTAAATGCAACTGATCTCGCCCCATCCTGCCTTTGCTGTGGCAGGTGTTTAGGCACAGGCTTGAGCCCAGGTGTAGGCACTTACCACATTCTCGCTCCGTCTTTTACACCTTTTGCATGGCGGAGGCCGGTTTTCCTCACCACCGGCAGCACAGAAGCTTTAGCTCAAAGAAAACTTATACGCTGCATGTAAGAAATCTGTAAGTAAAATCAGCAATTTGCTAAAAAAATTAAGCATTTGAAATTTTTTATTTAAATGCCAAATAGAACCTTTAGATTGCATTGAGGATGTAGGTGTTACCATTGCATTTATAGATGATTCATAACAAAGGAAGAAAAAGAAAATTATTCCCAGATGACAAACATGATCAATGTTCTCTCATCAATCACATCAACACATTAAATTAATTACATTTGTATTTTTGAGATAAGCTTCTTATTATTTGAGCCACACAGTGGGATCAAATCAGAACTTACAGCTATTGGCATGTATATGAGCCCTCCACAAAAGCAGTGATTATGAAAACGTATAGTAAAGGGGTGAATGATGCTTAGCTGCAAATCTGTAGGCTTGTTCCTCCACAGGATTCTGAAATTTTAGGGCAGAAAATATTTAATAGCACACTTGATTAGAAAAATTGGATGTTTGTCTATAAAGAGAGAAAATTCACCATATGTGAAGAAGTTGTTTATTAAATTTAAACTGCACAGATTTTTTTTAAATGGGGGGAAATGAGCTTTATCTTTCTTATCCTCGCATTTACCATCAGATGGTCTGTAAATTAGAAATTGTCTAGAAAATGTCAAACTTGGTAAATCAAAGGTGATTGTTCGCCATTAAAATTATGACATATATTTTTTGGCATGCATGCTGTCATTGTGAAAACATAAAAACACAATGCCTTCCCTTTCAAAACACCTTGTCCTGTGTGACTGTTTGCGCATGGCTTTGTTTGCCACCCCCACCACACACACACACACACACACACACACACACATCAACCTTGGTTTTCTGTCGTCCCTGAACACACCAGGCCTCTCCTCCTCTCATCATCAGCGTCAATCTGTGGCTGTCACTCGGAGCCGGACAGTGACTAACGACACTCCCAGTCAGTCAAACACTTATCACCACACAGGTAACACACAGGCCTGGAAATGACTGACATGAAATGGAAACGTCTCTCATTCTGTGGGCCTGGGAGCTGAAGTGAAATATTAGCTGTGGGAGAGATGGAGGATGATAAGCGGCTCCCCGTTTGGGCTGGAATTGTGGAGGTCCAGGTTCTGTTACATTTCTTTTTCACCGCTGAAGCCGCTGCGCGCTTCCCTCATGAACCAGTTCACAGCAGCAAGCTCCAGATTTACCTAACTTCCAACCTCTGTGACTTTCCTCAGCAGTAAATGGTGCTCAAAGCCAGTGGGTCACTGCAGAGGCACGGGCCATTGTCCCAGCAGCTTTCCCACGTCCACGAGAAACACACCGCAGCCTGCTCAGTGTCAGTGGGTCACATATGCTTCGTCTGTCCCTCCTATTACTCATGGACTCCACAATATCCTCCCTCCATCCCTCTTTCTCTTTCTCACTCACCTCTCCTTTATGCACACACGCACGCAATTCCCCCCTGTGCAGAAAGATGGATGGGCTGTTCCCAACCACAGGTGCTGCTCCACTTGTGAGTCTTCACTGGTTTTTACTGTTTGCTGTTTACTTCCCTACTTTAGGGTCGCTTTCATTCCGCCTGTGCGCTCGCAGCTCGGTGAGAACGGACAGATTTTCAAAAACAAAGAAAAACTCCTCGTACTTGACCCTGCTTTTCCTGCTTTTGCTCTCCCGATCCAGACCGCCACTAGATGGGGATGATTTCATTTCCAACCGGTGTGTTTGCCGTTAACCCCAAACTAGGAGCTCACGCTATGTGCAAGGCGCGCCACCTTGTGGCTGAAATTACCAGCAGCTGTAATAAAATACAGTATGGCAAAGATTTTGCTGTGCATTCTAACAGTTTGATGCTTTTAGTGTCGCAATTCCCGACAAGAGGTCAATCCTGAGGAGAAGTTAACGCACTTGTAGTGTTCAGTGTCTTTATAACAAGAAATAAATGCACTAATGGGATTAGAAATTGCTGTTATGCAGCAATAAGATCAGTTTTAAGATACTTGTTATATTTATATAAACACTAGACAGAGAAAAGGGCTTTTGTTTGGCAGCTTTTGTTTCACACATCATTAAGTTGTAAGTGGACATAAAACTGATTCCACCAACAAAAACAAACTGCTGCTGTAACCTGAAAAAACAGGTGGATCAAAGCAACCTGGGTTTTGCAGCTTCAAATTATAAAAGCATTAAGGTTAGAAGGTTGTCAAAGCAAATATCTAATCATTAAATCACATGGCAGCAACTCGATGCATTTAGGCGTGTAGAGATGGTCAACACGGCCTGCTGAAGTTCAAACTGAGCATCAGAATGAGGTAGAAAGTTGATTTAAGTGACTTTGAACATGCCATGGTTGCTGGTGACATTTCAGAAACTGCTGATCTGCTGCGATCATTCAACCATCTCTAGAGTTTACAGAGAACGGTTTCATGCAGGCCGTTCTCTGGGAGCAAACGTCTTGGCAGAAGTCAGAGGAGAATGACTCGACTGCTTTAAGCTGATAGGAGGAAGGCAACCGTAAAGAAAACAGTCAATCGTTACAACCAAGGTATGCAGAAGAGCACCTCTGAACACACAACATGTCTATGTGATGACATCATGTCAACAATCTGTGATGAATGCTTTCAGCACCTTGTTAAAGGCCCTCTGCACAGGTCGCCAGCCTGTTGCAGGGCCAACACAGAAAGACACACAACCTTTCACACTCACAATCACACCTATGGGCAATTTAGAATCACTAATTAATCTAACCCCACTATTTCATGTCTTTGGACTGCGGAGTACCTGGAGAAAACCCACACAAACACAGGGAAAACATGCAAACTCAAGAAAGAAAGGTCCCGACCAAGGTGGATTCTACCTCAGACCTTCCAGCTGTGAGGCAGCACACAGCTAACCTCTGTGCCGCCAGGCCGCCCTGCAGTGAATGTGTGGATGCAGAAATAGAGACCTCTCCGTGTGCAATAAACTGTGCGGGACTGAACCTGCACGAACCCTACAGAGCTTGTAACGAGCTACTTTATCATAAAGCAAAGCTGTGCGCTCATTCGAATGTTGCGTAACATTCTTCTCCCTTGACTTCATGTGCCTGGGACACTGAGGACATTTGCAGGGAGGCCTCACCTCCTCATTTAAGATGGAACATTTTGTTTTTGACTTGCCTGATGGTTTCCTGTCGTGAGAGGAGCAAACGGCACGACTGAGGCACATGAAAGAACGTGTCTGTGGTCTCACCTGAATTCAGCAGGTACGTAAGTGTGCAGCAGTTGTCTGGAGCCGACCTCAGTGACCACAATAACACCTCACATTTTGTTTTCTACAGATAACAGGTACTTGTGGTGTGCTTTGCAGGTACTTTGGTTCTGACACCTGCCTCTTGTTTTTGTCTTTCAGCACAGGAATTTCTTTTGCATTGGTTTAAAATTGAATTTAAGATCAGGTAATGTGATTTCTGCCTACCTGCAGCTTCTATCGAGCACAGAGCTCATCCACAACAAGACTAAATGGGCCACCACCTCATTTAGACTTGATGTTTTCAGGCCTGCAGGGCTTGACTTTGAATTTCATGCACATGTTTCATGAAAAACTATGCATCCACGTATTTATCGCAGCTTGCTCGATGGATACCCCTGTGCGTGAGAGTAGAGCTGCAGTAGAAAAGTTTTTCAAGCTTTGACACCTGCCTGCGCATTTGTCTGTCACCTGTCTGAGCTACAACCGTTGTGAGCTCACTGTGAGAAATGTCTTTCATGCCAGTATGAATGGGCAACGTTTGCTTTCTCTGTGAAACCGCCAAGTCATAGCCAAACAGGATTCAATCATAAAGCAGAGTGAGCAGACAGGATGGCACAGACTTCTAATGAGAGGATGCCTACTCAGATCGAAAACACTGTGGATTGAACTCGAGCGTGTTTCCCACCGCAATAAATACGTTATGTTAGTGAAAGCACTCAAATATTTTCCCAGGTATAAACTGCTGATATCATCACTCACCCGGCACATGCAGGGGCACCTGAACCTTGAATTGAATTGACAGGAACTGGAGTATTTATGAGATTTATGTCCTTTTTTTTTTTTATGTATCTTTAATATCCAAAAGTCAAACTTACAATTATTTTGTAGTCATTTAAAGCAGCTCACAGCAAATACATGGAAAAACAAAGGTAAAAAACACACACACACACACACACACACACACAAAAACTATTTACATTAATGTGCAGTTTTTACAGTAATTACAGATAAAAATGTGCCTTTAACGTCAGTTATTGGTTGTCTTGAAAGTTAAATGCCACAGTGTCTGTGCCAAGTAATGCATAGGGAACATAGTGAAAAAGGTGATAACGAGCAGGTCTCAGGTTGAGGTTAGGAAATCTGGCACTTATATGGAAAGGGCAGGGGTGGTATCAGTGTCTGACATGACAGATGGGCGTTTGGGAACTGCCTGTGTTTTACTGAGCCCTCCTTTGCCCAGACCTCCAACGCACATCTTCACAATCCTTTGGAGGTCTTGCCTGAACCGAACTCCAATGAAGACGTACAGGAAGGGGTTGATGCAGGCGTGGGTATATGCCAAGCTTTTGGCAACCTGTCCTGCAATGTCAAAACGAATTATGATGCTACAGTCTGTGTAAGTTACATTACCTGCCTGCATGGCTTCCACAATCAGCAGACTATTGTAAGGCAGCTGAGAGAGGACAAAAACAAAAACCACAGCAAAGATGACACGTAGGGCCTTGTGCTTTTCAAAGCTCTTGGCCTGCATGAGTGTGCGAATGATGACAGAATAACAAAAGAACATAACTAGTAGGGGAAGGCAGAAGCCCATGCAAATCTGCAGGGACAGCACAAGGATCTTGGTACGGTTGTACACATTGTTCCAATAGACCATAGCACAAAACGGTTGGTTTTCTGGAGACATCTTCACCTGGGCAAAGATAAACTCGGGCAGTGCGAGGAGAGCGGAGACAAGCCAGACACCAAGGCAAGCAAGTTTGCTGTAGAACAGCCTCTTTTTCTTCAGATTTTGGGCTTTAATAACTTGAACAATAGCAATGTAGCGGTCCACGCTAATGCAGGTGAGAAGGAACATGCTGCTGAAGAAGTTGATCTTATACACAGCGGACACTATTTTGCAGAGACCCGTGCCAAAATCCCAGCCTTTAATGGCATCGACGGCCCAGAAGGGCAGCATGCACAGGAAGAGGAGGTCAGCCACAGCCAGATTTAGCAGATACACGTCAGTCATTGTTTTCAGGCGGTTGCGCACGGTGGTGTAGATCCACACTACCAGCAGGTTACCCACAGCACCGAGGATAAAGATGATCCAGAAGAGAGGAGGTTCATACTGGCCACGAAACTCCCTGACCCAGGTTCTCTCACACATGCCCGAGTCATCAGTTGGCAATTCATAGTCATCAGGCTCCTGGAATCAGAAAGTAGGTTTTCTGGTGAGATATTAAAGAGACCTGTGTGCAACAGATGCACTGCCTTTTTTTGTTCTTGGTTTGAGTTTCCTGCCATGCTTTTTTTCCCCCCCTTGAAACCCAACTCACTCTGTCAGTTACTTGCTGGCGGTTACATAAGCTAGAATGGTTACAATGGGAATACAGTGAAATTACATCAAACACTGTCTGTGACGTACGAGCTAACCAGAGCATGCAACAAGAAAAAAAAAACTGCCGTCAGGTGCAGGTGCTGTGTCTGTACTGGAGAAACCACACTACTGCACGGTTTCCTGCTGCTGCTATCCAAGCAGCAGGGGGTGAACGATCCTGAGGGGCTCCAGAAAGGGGCCCCCTGCAGAACTCAGTACCCTCAGAATCATCACGCTTAGATATAGGGCAGAGATAAACGGCGGGGCTTAGCTGTTGACAAACAATGGAAAATTTGCTGCAGATACAAGCTGTGGTAATTTAGTATTGTAGAGATGTCTGCTTTAGATAAACCCACAACAGCGGGTTAATTAAATGGGTTCCTTTAGACTGTCATGAGAGACATTTAACAACAAATAAGCAAACCCAAGTCAAAAGAGTTATTCTGTTGTGTACAGACTTTTAAATAGCATCTAAAATAAAGTTTTAGCATATTTTTTATACTTCAAGTGCTGTAAAAATAATACAAGAAATGTCACAAAACACCTTCTCTATACGTAGGCAATAGTAACAATAGAAATTCTAGACTACAGACATGAATATTTGTCCTATTACACTTATTAGATCTTAAAGTAATACTCACAGTTTGAGTAACAAATGTGTCGTTGAAATAATCCATGTTTGCTGCAAAGAACCAGATTATGTTAAATTAAGACAACATTAAAAAAAATACAATTAATATATAAATAATAAATGATGATTTAAAAAAAGATAACCTTGGAGCTTAACCTAAAGGTTAAATGGAAACATTCTTTCAGCAGTGTAACAAGTTACTTACCCACTCAGGCTGTAAGCAGCTTCTCAGACAGTACCGTCACTTTTACTAGCCTACGACTCATCTTCACGAGGTTATATGGTTTCCCTGTAACCACAGATCACGTGCACGTCCCCCTCAGTTGAGCGTGTATTTATTACACCTAGCAATACTTCAAAACGTGCATTAGGCACGCATGATTTCAAACAGGGAAACTTTGCACCTGTTTAAAGGGGTTTTAGACTGTACCAAACATGACCATCAGACTGGAACCAAAGAACATTCTCTCCACAGCTGATCGAGTTTGATCAAGTCGTGGCCCTTTTTTTTTTTTTCTTTTGTTGTATACACAGGTGTGGAGCACTTAACGCAGGAGATGACTGATACGTGAAACTGAAAACCATCGTGTGATAAAAGCCCCAAGCTAGAAGACAGTGAGCACCGCTGTTTCTTCACAGTTTCAGTGGTCTGAAACTCAGGTAGTGTGGGCTTGCGTCTAAATAACACTGCATGTATCCACGTCTCTTATTAAAATGTCTTCTTACTCAATAAAGTGCGTGTCGGGGGAGGGTGCTGCTGTGATTTCCCTTGAAGCACGAGTAAAACAAATCTCGGGAAGTATAAAGTTCATTGGTAATGCCAAGAAAAAAAGGGAATTTAATAAAAGGAAAAAGAGTCATGCTACAGCAGATGCTGACCACAGCTGTACAAAACAAGTTGAGTAAAGTCCCTGAAAGACCAGCTGACAGCCGAATAAAACTGAAAACACGTAAGCTCATCTCATGACCCAGAAAGGAGAGTGACAATCACATTAAATCACAAATGAAATACAATCTGATCAACAAGTGAGCATTTTACAAAGGTGGCAATTATTATAGATCAAAGCATATAAATGCTTTCTCTTCCTTATGAGTCATTTCTTACTCTCAAGGGGCTATGTTGACCTGTCTGAAGGCAGCCCCGTGTGGCTGAGTGTGTTGTATTCTCGGAGTTTCATTTCCTGATCTGCAAAGCATTTGAATCAAGAGCATAAGCGTGCAAGCCATTACCTCTTCAAAATCTCTACCAATTGCTCGCTGGTTGCGTTTCTCGGTTTTGATCGCAGAGAGGCAAAAGGAAATGACTTTGTCGTGATCAGTATTTTACCTTCTGGGAACAGACAGTTGAAAGCACAACAGCCTGAGAGGTTTCACTCACTACCTGCCATCTACTAACTGCCAAAGTGCGGCTAATTGACTGCAACGCTTTGATCTGTGGGAATGTAAAGCAGCCTGGCAGAGAGACCATCACACACTGTAGTCAAAAAGAAAGTTTCATTTGCAGACAGATGACAGTGCCACATCAGGTCCCAGACTGAAGATGAGATATACGACCCGTCTTTGATGCAGTGGGTTTTTTTGGGGAACAGTATATGAAAAACAAACCAGCAGACATCATGAGCATGTAATCAAAGGTTAATGCCCTTTCGGTATAAAGGTAATAGTGACAAGGTTATAAATCTTCTTTCTTCCACCCGTCCAATTCAGGTTGGAGTCCCAGCAGCCACAGGGCAGCACCTCCACCCCTAGGTCACATATAGAGCGAATAAAAAGTAAGCTTACTTTTTGCATTATATATGTACAGAACCTAAAGGTTTATTTTTGGAGAACCTTCCCATAATGCTTGGCGTTCTCTTTAACCCCCTCCCTCCGTCACCAGCATCCTCTGAAAGAGAAAAAGGCTGAATTAAAACACAATCATGTGGTTTTCTGATGGAGCGAGCTGCTGCTGATTGTAGCCAGGGTTCTGCATTTACCCAGCTCGATCACAGAGTGCTGCCAGCTTATGACATGGCTGTCACTGTCACTGCTGCTGTAGCCATAGGTGTGCGTTGGTTGTTGCGTAACGCAGTGTGTGTGTGTGTGTGTGTGTGTGGTGACGGTTTTGCTAGCCGAGGCATGTGCTCCTCAACCTTTGTGGTGTTTTGATGAAACATCTGCCATAAAGGAACTGTGCTCTTGGCTATTACCTGTAGATTCCTAGAGGCTTTGAAAATAGTAAATGTATCACAGAAGGTCTCCTGTTTTACTTCACTAGGGTTACATTTTGTTTATTTAGACTGGACCAACAATTCCAACTAAATAGTTTTTAAAAGTTACAGCATGAGAAGGCAAAAATGTCCAGGAAAAAAAATCAAACCATCAAAGCGGTTTCTGAACCTGGATTTTGATGGCACCAAATACATATAATAACCTTTGCATCTATTGTAATTAAACATATGCACTTTCTTCATGCTTTGGTTTCAGACACGTTGGCCAATCACAGGTCTTTTCAGACCATATCAGGTGTGATGTGGTTTGGGGACGTGTCTTTGACCTGGGTGAGTGGATTTCCGTGTCCGAAGCCTCAAACTGCAGTTCCTTCAACGGCCACTTGAGGCTGAGGCTGGCTCCAAAGGTTAAGTCGAGCCTCATAGACTGCCATGTTAAAAGGCAGCCTGGGGTGAGGCGGGATTTCAGCTTATCCAGGTAACTCTGGGGTTAACCCTGAGTTTTCTGTACCACAAAGGTGGTTCATTTTGTCGTCATTTGTTTTGTTTGTTTTTCTATTGGAAGCAAACAATTTTAAACAAACACCACCAAGTCGGCAGCTGTGAGACTAAAAACTAAAACTGTCGGCAGCAGCTTGTGTTTAGCGTTTCAGTTTAAAATCACAGTCTGTGGGACATGCTCATCATCATCTTCAGGTTGTCTGATCTCTTACTGTGTATTAAATCTCTGCCTGGTAAAACCTGAGCTTCGATTCTGAAGAATATATAGCAGGGAAAACACCCTGGAATGACCATGAATGCAACCTTTCGACATGAATTAGACAATTAAAAAAATCACAGAAAGTCCGAAAACAAAAGGACTGCCCCTGTTGCAGAAGCACAGTAAACAGCTGAGTTCCTGTGTTAAGTGTAGTGTTGCCACGCTGCAAACAACAGATTCATATGACAACTTCACTTCTCTTCAGATGATTAGTCATCAGTCTGGGGTGATGACACTGCTGTTACAACAGAACTTCAATGCTTTTCTGAGGAAAGGAGGTTGTTGGCCAAAATCTCATGATACGTGACCCCCACCCCTCCTCTCTTCAATACAATGCAGCCGTCCTGTCGCCTTTGCAGAAAAGCCCCCCCCAAAGTATGGTGTTCTCACCTCCCATGCTTGGGACGGTGTTTTTGGGGTTGTACTCATCCTTCTTCTTCCCTCAAACATGGCGAGTGGAGTTGAAACCAAAATTTGATCTCATCTGACCACATGACCTTCTCCCATGCCTCCCCCGGATTATTCAGATGATGACTGTCAAAGTTCACACGGGCCTGGACATGTGTTAGCGTGAGCAGGGAGACCCTGTGCGGTCCCAGCTCTCTTCAGGTCATTGACCAGGTCCTCCCAGTAGTTCTGGGCTGATTCCTGACCTTTCTCAGAATCATCCTTACCCCACCAGGTGAGATCTTGCATAGAGCCCCAGATCAAGGAATTAATTATTTTAAAATCATACATTGAGGTTTTATAATTTTGTTTTAGATTCTACCGACAAAGAGAACCTCTCCATTCTCTGTAAGTGGAAAAACAAATGCCAAAACTGTACAAAAGAGAACTGTGCGTCTTAACAACAGGGGGAAACCTTCCAATCACTTCAATTACACCAAGATTATATGTGTTCCAGTTGTAACTGGAGATCCTGACAGCACTGAGAGGCTTGATCTCAGCATATATGTGCCATTTTACTTCACAGAAGCTACAGTAAAATGAAAACCAGTACATTAAACAATAATTCTCTGAAGTGACTAAAAGCTGCTTCCAGTATCTCTTCATCTTCATCTTTGTCATCTCTTAGAAATTGCGAGTTACTGGGTTGCATTGCGCAGTCCCTGGAAGCTGAGATATGCAGACCTAACCTTTCACAGCTTTGATCAATGTTCTCACAATGGCAGTGAGAGCAGCCAGCATCACTGAGATAAAGGCCGAGACACAAAGACAAAGGATACGAAGGAAGGAAGTGAGATGATCTGGAAGCAGCAGTTGACGTAATAATATCAAATAAAAATCCATTCACTACTGCTACGACTTGTTCCACAGAATTTTGATTGTGCCACATTACGGCTATTGGTGGCCTTCAGAAAAATCGAGTGGCAGCTGTGCTTTTTAGTCCACTGCTCTGGACTAGGTTGAAAAATCGGCACAGTGAGCGGATGGATTGCCTCTTCTGCTTGTCCTGTTCAGGGTTCAGGCTAAAGCCTATCCCAGCTGTCACAGGCTGAGAGGCAGGGTACACCCTGTACAGGTCACCAGCCTGTGGGAGAAGATGCCAACTCCACACAGAGAGGCCCGGGCCAAGGTGGAATCAGACCCAGACCGTCCATCGTTCTATCTGTGGAGCAGCAGTGCTGCCCTAATGAATTACATGTGGGTGTAAATACGCACATGTGGGTGTAACTAAATTAATAAATAAATAAATCAGGCCGTCGTTGTTTTGGGACGTCGCCTCACAGTCTGAAAAACTCCCCCAGCAGCAAACTCCTGCTTCTTGACTCTGTAGAACAACCTAAAGCTTCTGCCTTGCTAGTGAAACTGAGAAAACCCCTTTGACGGCTTGTCAGTGAGCAGGAAGCTGTTCTGAACCAGCTTCACTTCTCTGTCAATGTATTAACTGTTGCCCTATATTATGAGAAAGTGCAGAGACTCAGTTTGGTACCAACAAGTTACCACTTCCTGTCTCTGCTGCTGTGATTTATTGTCAATCTGATATACAGCAGTTTAGCATTTGCATCTAATCTGAAGCAGGCATAATAATGTTTACAGTTTAGCTGCACCACAAGCACACAATCACACGCAAATACAAGATCGTTTTCCTTTTTTTTTTTCAAAACCACTTTCACTAGTTGTATTAATAGGTGGAGAATAAATTATTTGGCAATAACCTTTCTGAATTGCAACAGAGCTAAAAGATTTTAAAGGATAATCAATGCTAATTGCTCACTGCATGTGTTTCCCCAATCTCTTATCTTTTTGTCACCTATAAAAGAGGGGTACTTCATGCATACAACTTCTGTGCACGATGCAAAACCCATGAGTGTGACTCGGGACGCTGTGGCTTTAAGGGTTTAACTGAAAACAAAAAGGGTTTGACGGTTGCCCACCGTGTCTTATCGTGTTGCTGTTTCACTCAACTTTGGTTAGGACAAACAGGAAAAGGAGAAAAAAAAAACACATTTTTCAAGATAAGGAAAGCAGATCAAATGTGCTGAATTCAAAACAAATTGCCTTTTCTTGTCATCACATGCACTGATTTATCATTAAATAATGCAGCATCTATAGACATAATAGCTACATGCACAATAGTAAAAATGCATGCAAAATGTAGCTTTATGTTTTTCTCTGGTTCTGTGTGTCCTGCAGCATGAGCATCTAGTCATGCATGCAGGCCTGAAAATCACACAAAACACAACTGCGGCTTTAATTAAAAAGGTCAGCAATATAGTTAAAGTACTGCAGTGTTAAGAGGTAGCGTGCACTCACTGACATCATATAGCTGTTGTTCAGATGCAGGGTTTTTGAGGTTAGCGCGAGATACAATCATTTATTTGTGCATGTGCAGTTGTGCTGTTGTGCATTATTGCATTGTGGCGCCCCCTGGTACAAAACACACGAACAGTAGCTTCTATTTGGCATTTGAGATTTCCTCAACTCTTGTAATGTTTTTAAATTAAAAGTCAGACACCTTAGGAATCTTTAACCTGTTGAATATTTTTAAACTGCCACTTAGTTAGAAACTAAGTGGAAATCATCTGATCAACAATATCTAATCAAATCGGAGTTTCTCAGAAACTTCTGATCTTCTGGGATTTTCCCACAAAACCATCTTTGTCACTTACACAGCAGGTGAAACTCCTGTCAGCTAAGAATGTGAAACTGAGGCTATAATTCACACAGGCTCACCGAAACTGGACAATAGAAGATTGTAAAAACATTGCCAAAAGAGTCTTGATTTTTAATTTTGTGAATTTGGTGTAGATATCACAAAACTATCATTATATCAGTCATTAAGGCTGATGTGGTGGTGTAGGATTGTTGCTGAGCGTGTCCATTGCTTTAACCACAGTTAAAGCAAGATGACGCCTCATGTCACAAAGTCAAATCATCTCAGACTCAGTTTCTTGAACATGACAATGACTTCACTGTACTGAAACGGCTTCCACAGGCACCAGCTCTCCCTAATAGAGCACCTTTGGAATGTGGTTGAACCGGAGATTCTCATCGTGGATATGGTCCCAGATCTCCGAGGAATGTTTTCAGCACCTCGTTCAATCTGCGGCATGAAGAATCAAAGCAGCTCTGAAGGCAAAAGGAGCTCCAATTCGCTACTAGTAATGTGTACCTAATAAATTGAATGTATATCAATTAAAATGAAAACCCTTATGGTAAGGGCTACCTAAAGCAAAAAACAAACCACACATATATTAGTACCAGCTTTTATTATCCCATACTTTGCACAATACAAACAAACGCACATCTAGTGGAATATAGGGTAGATGTGTCATACTCTACAAGAGCATTACTTCATGAACATCATGTATATATTATTTTTTTTTCCTCTTACAATCCATCACCCACAGTAATACGAAAAGTACATGGTTAAAGAGTCCACAAAAATATTCTATGCGCTTTTGTAGGGGAAGTAGGGAAATTACTCTAGATTGTTATTCATGTCGTTTAACACGCGAGAGCAGAAAAATAAACGCATCAGGTTTTCACGCAATGAAAAAAAATATCACCGTATGTTTAGTGTGAAATACTATTAAATGCTTAGGCAATGCACCTCAACAGATCAAGAATTCTTTTTGCGGCTTGGATTTGCTTGAAACGGCATGTAACTCAACAATGATACGATGTTCACTACAGAAACGGGGCTGCTATGACTGAGACTTATCAGCAATCAATTACCTGCTGCTGGAATGACAAATATTTGAACCTGTAATCATCTGATAATAAGACTGCAAAAGCTTCAGGCAGACAAAACAAATCTGTCAAATTCAGCAAACAGACAAGGCCTCTTCAAACTGGGACGTGTTGGTAATTGCATAGAGCACCGAGGGAAGTCTGCCAGCTACTGTAAGTGAGCTCCAAACTGAGACACGGGGGGAAAAAAAGAAAGAAAAAGCACAGCTATCACTATCTGGTGTGTATGCAGCTGTGTGTGTGTGTGTGTGTGTGTGTGTGTGTGTGTGTGTGTGCTTCCAGCCTCCCCGCTCCTGCTCTTTACTAAAGCCAAGTACTAATGAAAATGCCAGATAAAGCCTGAATAAATGTTTCCTCGTGGAAGAGCTCTCTTGTTTTACAGCACAGGATCGGATGCTTTCGTATCCAAACCACAGTCGTAGATTTTGGTCCCATCTCGCCCCCGCGGACATCTGTTAAACCAGCTGTCCGCAGTCACTCGTTCGGCTCATATCTGAAAACAAAATCTGAAATTTGACACTGGGATCTTATTTTCAGGGGTGCTGATATTTTGTAAAGTATGTTTCGCACACCTCGTGGATTTCACAATCACTGACTCACCTCTGCAACCGTTTCCTAATTTCTTTGATCTGCTCGTTCTTCTTGGTCAGGATCTCCTTCATGTTGCGGTAGGCAGCAGTTTGTTGGAACTTCTTATCCAGTTCCTGCACACAACACACGAGCATCCAAAGATGAGAAAGATGCCACGGTTGCTCAATGCGACCTTAACAGGAGGCGAGTAGGGCTTGACCGTTTTTGGTTTTTAAGAAGCACGAGCTCAAAGAGACCAAGAGCAGCAGCTCATGTTTAAGAACCTATTGTCACTGGCAAAAAGAGGAAGAGGCTGATAAGGAACCAGGACAGTTTCACAAAACAAGAAGAGAGGCCTTTTGGGTTTCATCTATGCAGACTTCATTTATCATATAGGGGCACAAACAGTGACACCCTTAAGTTCAGTCATAACTGGGTTGAACAGCAACAACATTTTGTGGGTGTCAGCGTCATGTGCTTGTTACTTTCAATTCTCAGAAGAGACAAAGTCGCTCACCTTCTCTGCCAAAGCCAGCTGCTCTTGCACTCGCAGCAGCTCGTGTTTGGCAGAGATCAGGTTCTCCTGCAGATCCTTCTGGGTCGCCACATTGGTGCTGAGAGACCTTTCATAGTCCTCCTTCAGAGCTGCCACCGTGTCCTCTAAACTGCTGATCTCCTTGGATTGAGCAGCCAGCTTAAAGGGGGGAAAGCAACGCAGTCGGAATGAAACGCTGTGACATTTTAATACTATTAAATCGATTTCATACAGCTGCAAAATAAAAACAGTACCTACATACCATTTAGGTCCAAGTTAGCGGATAAAAGCAAATGGCAGAAAATATTTATGTGAAAATGAAAAACTGTAACGTTTAACAAACGAGGGGAATGAAATGGAAAGCAAAAAAGAATGTGCTGAGATGATGATGCTTGATGACTGTAAGCAACACTTGGTACCGTACCTGCTGTTCACCTTGGACCCTCTGGAGGTCTTTCAGAGCTCGCTCTGCCTTAGATTTCTCATCTAGTGCGCTCATGGCCTAAACAGTGAAGCACAAAGAGAATTAACACCACAAGTATTGCTACAAATTATGAGAAAAGGCGCACTTTATTTAAAAGGTTATTTTTATACCTGTGACTCCAAAGTTCGGAGCCTTGCTTTCAGCTTGTCATTTTCCTCCTGTAGTCTCACGATCTCCTAAAGAAGCATTGAACATACAGTAGCTGCGTCTTAGTATATGAACATAAGGAGAGTCCAACATCCCAGCAAATCTGTGTATGTAATCCATGTAATCCAACATATTTTTGGTACCTTGTTGAAAAGTTCAGACACGCCACTTTCATTCAGAGGCGCCAACTTGGGTTTGCTTGTTTCTTTGTTTATCTGGGAACAAAGTGAAGACTTTGAGGTAACAAAGATCAGTCGTGCACTGCTCTCACTCGAACTGGCGTGTTACTGTAAAAATAAAACACCACTTATATATCTGCCGTGTGGCGTTTTTCCCGTGAATGTGATGATGACCAGTGCCTGAGCAGCCAAACTCATGAAACATGGCGTGTCGCAAAGCCACATAAGCATCTGTGATGTGTGAGTAATAAACCGCCGAGCTACTAGTGACGGGTATATAAAACTATTTAAAATGCACAGGAAGTGCATGTGGGTGCAAACAGCCCATAGACATGTGATTAATGATGAACATGTCAGCAGCAATGTTTGAAGCTGCACATTATGCTCACCTTATCTGTGGTTTTAAAGTCAGTCTTCTCAAATTCAGCCACTTGCTCTAGCAGCTCCCTATACGGGTGAGACGAGAGCAAAGCATTAATCAATAGAATCATTTTAATATGTAAACTTAAAAAGAAATCATGCAAAGAACAAACATTACAGCTTTGTAAAATATGAAGAATGTAAAAGTCGCTGTAAACAGCACTGAAAAGCAACACTGATATGACAATCTGGCCCATCTCCTCATATCACAAACATAACCACAATGTTGATGTTTACGTTTTTGAACATCATCACAACCTACTATTTGATTGTTTGGCAAGGAAACTTAACACCCTGTATCTTAGTGGCAGTTTAGCACTCATGTTTTAAGATGCACGGTTGTGGTGAGCAGAACAGGCTTCTGAAAAACTATAATGTGGTTTGAAATAGCAGATGAAGACACGTAGACTGTGACACGGGGCGTTTTCCTAGCTTTAGACAGCGTATAAGTCACGTACAGCTACGACCTGTGAAAGAAAGGCTTTGGAGGTTATTCATCCACCCAGTACAAAAGTACTTTTCCAAAACACACCCCTAGTGTGTTAAAAAGGTGAAAGGTGACAGAGGTCAAATCGATTTATGAAGATCACTGAAGTGTCACAGAAGAGTCTATGTGCCACGGCGAACCAGGTCCAGGTAATTAGATCACGTTGAAGAGAGGCAGCTGCACGAGGTTTTGCTGATGTTATGTGAGTGAGATATAGAAAAGAGTGGTTTTCATAGTCTCGCTAACTAAAAAAGGAACAGGTCGACGTGCGGTTTGGGCTCAAATGCGACCCAGAAATTTGCAATTTAAATCCAGCACTTGCTCATTTCAGGACAGACTGCTTCACCCTGCAGCACTGTGAATAGCTGCTGTTCCAAATCAACCACAATACACATTTTTGTTAAACATGTGGCCAAAAATAATGAGGATTTTGAATAAATGATTTAACACGTGAACCACTAATGCTTATCCCATAAAGGCACCAGAAATAAAACCTTTCATATAACCACTTCTTTTGATCTGAGACATAAGCATGTTTGAGCCAGAAAGCCCTCATACCGCTGCGGCTAAATGAGTGCTAAAGTTCAAATGTGTCTTTGTTACTGGTATCACATGTACATGCCCACATTGCTCCATGTTTGGGCTTGTAAAAACACAGAAGAACATCTGACATACTTGTTAAGTAAGAACACAAGAATTATAGTTCAGATTGAATGTATATGATCTTACGAGTGAATGACTTTATGCCACTTGTTGCTGATAATAACAGATAGTAAATATTAACTTTTAGTTAATAAACACAAAGGTTTGGTAAAAGTAATTACATTTTTTTTATTTTGCAGGTAGATTCACTTTAAGTTGAAAAAAAAACATGAAAAATATTTGTATTCGTTTCTGATATCAAAAGCATCCGGATATACAGTGGAAAAATGTTCTGGTTATTCGTTATAACATGTTATAAGGTCTCCTCTGCAAATTATAGCAAGAATAAAGGATTTCTGAGGTTGTATTTATTTCACTATGCTTTTTAATATCACTTGTAAAGCTCTACCCTATCTCTATGTTGTGCCACCTATTTATGACCCATTGCGCATGTGCATGTTGTGGTTCCCACTAACTGAATGTCACTGAAAGAAAAAAGAACAAGCACAATGGAAAAAAAGGGGTTAAATTGACAGGCGTTAAAGGCTCGGCAGTGACCTTTTTACCCAGATCTTGTACATGTTACATGTACAGTATCTAAATCTGAGCGATACTGCAGAGGAAGTGGTCTATGATACGGTTTGGTGGAACCTTTTTCATAAACATGAAGCTTACTTTCTCTGTGACATGATCACTGTCACAGATTTGAAATCATTTTGATTTGATGTCTTTTCAGGCCTTTACAAAGATGCCTATATTTATTTGTTTTTTTAAAATGGAGCATAGACACGTTTCTTCTTCAACATCTCTGTAAACTCCTCAGATGACCAGCAGACCTGAACTGAGACACATTTTGCTATGAAGCGTCCCTGCCCACCACTGCCACCAAAACATATGAGGTTTTGACTGCTGAGAGACCTGTACAGATAAGCTTACCATTGAACACACAATGATAATGCCAGAAGATACACAATTTAAATATAGACAAACAAAAATGTCATAAAAACTCCCATTTGGTAATACCAGTCCAGGGCCAGAACAGACTACTTCTTGAGGAAGTTTGTCTTTTGATGCAGAAAAATGTTGCACATTTGTTGCCAGCCTGTTGCTACTGGTGCTGTTTTCTTTGCAGCCATCTGTTGGGGCAGCAGCATCAGAGCCAATGACTCCACAAAACTGAACAAACTGATCAGAAAGACTGGCTCTGTGCTGGGAACTACTCAACTCAAACAGGAGAATGTTTGCAGTAGCGGGCTGCTCCTGTAATAAATACTGACATAGGAACCTACCTACTGAAATAAAATACATGGCTCCCCCCTGTGTGGCAACGCACAAAGCACTCTACTTTTCACTGCACACTTAATTATACCCAGTCTATTATATTTATTTTTTATTCATAGCTATTTACATGTGTTTATTTTACATGTGTTTTTTTTAAATCGACATCTGTGTTTTCTATGCAAGCTGCATATTTTCTAACTTGTGGGAAATATGCCACATCATAACTTCCATTTGGGGATGAATCTATCTTTGCATTTGTCATACAATGCGTGAGATTTTTTACGTTCATTTTGTACTTCTCTGGGAACGACTGGAAATACCGCGCTGTAAAAAAGTATTTGCCCGCTTCCTGATTTCTTCGGTTTTTTTGCATATTTGTCACACTTAGATGTTTCAAATGTGCTCTCGGAGTAACACTGGTAGGCCAGCCACTCCAGGGAAGGTTCACCAAATTTTCTCCATCTGTGGAAAACCTCGGTTCACATGAGTCCCAAAGCCTTAGAAATAGCACTCTTAACTCTTTCCAGACTGATAGACATCAATGACTTTGTTTCTCATCTATTCTTGAGCTGCTTTAGAAGGTGATATGATGTGCTGCTTTTCAAGATCTTTAAGTCTACTTCATTGTCTGACAGATTCTATTTAAGTGAATTCTTTACAGGTTTGGCAGTAATCAGGCCTGTATTTTGTATTTATTCGGGTTGTCTTTGTCTAATATTACAGTGCGTTTGTCTATCTGAAACATGTAGTAAGATGTAAAAAAGAAAGCAGGATATTTTTCACAGTACTGTAAGTCTTAGCCTGTTTAAGGCTCGCTGAATGTTATAGATAACTAAATTAATTTCTTCACAGATCACCTGTTTTCCAGCTCTGAGATATCGCTCTGCAGTCGTAGGTAAAACTTTTCAGCCTGGGAGAAGAGCTGCCTGAGCAGTAGCACATTGGTGTGGGCTGTGTTGATGAGCTCTATTTCCACCTCCCCACGCACCACCACCTGCAGACCATCCAGCATCTCCCTCACCTCGTCCACTGTGAAGGTTTCCTCCACCAACCTTCACACAGACACACAAAGTGTAAATTTTACAGCTCATTTACACAGAAAACTGAGCTGAATTAATGTTAGAAAAATTGAAGAAATGACCAGTCACCTGCTATCTTTGAGCTCCTCGAAGCATGAATCGATAGTTTTAAGCCTCAGGACCCTCTTTGAACGTGCAAACCGCATATAATTGATTATTTCATTCTGATGGTGCTCATTAAACCCAAATTCAGCCTACATGACGATAAGAGGAAAGAGATTTTATGCGAAGATCGGTACCCAGGAAAAAAAGATGAACATAGAAAAGGTGTAATAGCATCAACAATTAGATGATCAGCTAACTTGAAGAGGATTTTCTCCTGCTAATATGCATCAGGGCCTTTTGACATGGGCTGCACTCCAGCGTGCTATATGTGAGACTGCTTGCTAACGTTAGCAGTCCGCACGTCTTTGAATTCAGCTTTAGAGCGCAGTGCTACACGTTTAGCATGCTAAACTTTTAAAAGCAAACAGGTGGCCTGTACAGCAAATCATTTCGGCTACTTACCATGATGGCTGTGCAGCTAACGTTAACGTAACTAAGTTAGCTAGCTTGAAGACTGAGCTGATCCAAAAGAAAAATAAAAATGTGTTTCTGCCTCTAATTTAGAGCATTCGGTGAACAAACTGGAAGCCAGTGGTGATATGCTGGAGTCGAGTGTTCTAGAAAATCTCTTTTAATTATGTACAGTTCAGCAAAGAGGCTAAACAAAGATTATATCACAGCTATAAGACTATCAAGCAGATTTGCTAGCCTCCTAGCAGCTAGTGTTTGCCTTGAGAATGCCTTGGTAACGGAAAAGAGCGTCATCACCTTGGTTACCAGAGGTACGTTCAACAGCGCTACGTAAAAATTTGGAACAAAATGCAAATGTAAAATCTGGAATTAAAAAGGAAATGTTAAGTTATCTGTCTCTTGATCTTAGCAACATTTCATATACACAAATATTGGCATTTCTTGTATCAACTCTATTTTCAGTTTTAGGGTGATCGTTTAGTGATTTTGTTGTTGTTGTACGTTTATTGAATTTTAATACAGAACAACTATTTAGCTTTAAATGCCTCACAAGTAGCCTGTAGTCCAGTCATTCGGGTGTCCACTTTGTAGTTCAGGGTCCTGCTTTTTTATCTGCTTGTTAGAGCGTTTCCAGCATCTAAAGAGTGGGTTTGGCCTGCTGGCAAAGAATTTTCTAATCCATAAAGCCATACAAATTTATGTAAAAAAACATTTTTTTAAATATTTATCCCAATGTCTAGAAATACAGACCATACATGGTATTTACCTCTATTCAAACCTGTTTATGAATACAAGTACCATTTGTTTTGTTTTTTTATAGATGCAGTAAAAAAAAAACGAATTAATAGAAAGGGGGTGATTACACTGTGAAATAATCATAAAAAATGTAATTTTTCTCTTGGTGAGCATTAAAAACGCTTCCTGCAAACCCAAACACCACAACAGGGATTAAGTGGGGTTTTGTTTTCCCCAAGCATCAATATATTTTGTTGATCAAATTACCAAACAACAACAGGAACATGTACAGGCAAAAAATATTTCAAAGACTCTTTCCCTTAACTGTATGTGCTTTTGTTTTCACTCCCACACGCCCACTTTGAGCCAGGAAAAGCACAGCTTATAAAACTGATTTCAATCTCACCTACTGCCAGCTTGTCTTGGGATTGTGACAGGCCTAAAAAATAATATCATATATATCATAATTTAAGTTTATTTTATGCAGTTTCTTGAGAATGTAATTGACAGCCATGTCATGAACACTGTTGAGTTCACTCTGTAGTGTGCACTTGGCTGTGTCACCTTAACACTACAGTACAAAGCAGTAGGTGGCAGCATCTGGCTAGAAAACAAGTATGAGTTGCATGTAGTCCTCTGTTCTCCTCTGAAGAGACCCTCTCCAGTCTGACCCAGAGGCTTGTTGTAGCAGCAGTCAAATTCACAACTAGGCTGTCAGAGCTCTCAGCATCAGATTCATCAGCTGATTTTACATTTACAACATAATTATCTACTTGTAGTCTTTTAGATTCAGTTGATTTTCTGGGCTGTTCTCTATCAGTTACACTCACTAGACATCATGTGAGCTAAATAAATCCTGATTGGTGCTGTCTTCTCATCCTGTCAACGAAGCTTCAAGAACCTCCATTTGACTCCCTGGAAAAAGAGGGAAACTTTTTTCCCCTCATGTCTCTCTAGCTGTTATTAAATTAGACTAACGGGCAGCGCATGGTTAGCCACCTAATCAGATGCCTCATAACGTGACTGCTGCTCTGCTCAAGCTTAGTTGCAACATCTGTCAGTAACAGAGGCAAAGATGTTTCCCCTTTACCTGCAGTCGCGGTGAGTCAATTGATATTTTAGAGAGGGGCTAAAAGAACAGCAAAACTATTTGCTAAAAAAAACAAGTTGTATTTTTTTTGTTAGAGGCCTTTGTGTTGCTGCTGCTATATACATCTCAGTTTCTTTCGGAACTGTTCACTTTTAATAGTGTATAGAATTCAATTAGGTTGCTTTGATGTTTTATGGGCAGCTGATAAACAACTATGGCAAAATGTCAAAATTTTTTATGTGAATGCAAAAAAATGTAAAAGAAAAATGTAATTAAATAATGAATAAGAAAACATTACAACAGTGGCAACTGGCAGATGCGTGTGGAGAGGGGGGAAGGATGGAAAATAGAACTTTCTGTGTTTTTTTAAGCTGTTTAGGACTAAGCCACCTATCGTATCACATCCCACTGCAGACATCAGAAAGACTTTTAGGCTTCACATTTGAGATGATTGAACTAAATATAAATTTGCCATCCATAAATCAAGTAACACATTTAACGTGATGCATTTCTGTCCATCAAATATAAAAGGTAGTCTAAAGGTGTGGACAATTCACATGCATTATACAATTTAAATACATAAATGTTAAATATCTATGAATCTTACAATGTGTGTGTCTGCCCGTGTGTGAACTTCTGTATTGTGCTCTGTAACTCCGTTTCTCAGACACTGTTTCGTCTAGTCTTTTTCAATGGACAGCTTTGTTAAAATTTTCTTCTACTGTCAGGCTAGGGTTAATCCGTATGCAGGAAACTGGCTGTGTGAATACGCTTCCTGATCCGAAGGAATTTCTGCAATGATGGGAAATTGTCTCTAGAGGGCAGAATGGCTATATTTACCCCCATTAATCTAGACAGGCTGCTGTTCAGAAACAAATTCTTTGCAGCTATTCCAGCCTCTCTATTTGCAAAAACAATAAATGAATAAATGGATAGATAAATAAATAAAATACGATTAAGAGGTAAGTAGAAAAATATAAAGGAATCGAGCATACCATCATTTAAATATTATTTCACAGGAAACCTGGATGCAAGAGTTAGTACAGTTAGTACTAGTACACTAGTACAGTTAGTCTTTCGGGTTATTTCGGGGGTAATAATTATTACAATAGGTTAGCTATACTTTCTTTTCACTGTACAGTATTCGTATATAATTTTGCAAACTACCAAAAAATTAAAAGAACGTTTATGTTGATCCTGCTTTTTTATGCCTCTTTTATTGGTCTCGTTATATAATTATTGTCTATAATATAAATGTGGTTGATTATTATCTCAATGGTCGTTCATTTCTTTTCAAAAAGAAACTGGCGATTCCAGAAACAAACCTTTTGCGCAGTAGGTGGCATCGTTAAACTGTTCCGAGGTCAGTTTCCACGGTATACATTGATTCAAAACACTGAAGAAATCACGTAACAACCGATCTAGTGTCAGGATATTTGACAATGTTGCTTCCTGACAAACCAATCAGCTGACAGCCGCATGACAGGTAGGCCTCACGCTTGCGCAGTACAGCACTTTTGGTATGAGGAATATGGCAGCGTCCTGAGTCCAGTTGGGGGGAGTACGGCGTAACTGAGCACCTTCAGCATCACACAGGGAAAAAGAGAAGCACCGGCCGCAGTCAGAGGAGGGTGGGGGGCCGAGGGACGGCTACGAATAACACCCGTTAGCAGTTTTACAGGTAAACAGGGCCGTTAGCACCTGCCACTGTCTGCTTCTCTGTGTTTGCTTGATTAAACCGCGCCGCTAATGCAACTAGCTAGTTCGCCCACAAAATCCGAGTGATGTGCTAGTTAGCCGCTAGCAGGTAGCTAACCCAAGCACTGGCCTGCCAGAGCCCCTTTTTTCTGCATTTGGCAAACAAACCCTGATAACAAAAGTATCTCGGCCGTCATTGCTGCTGTGGTTGGGTGGAACAATAAGGTTGCAAAACTGTGCCGCCGTGCTTTTGCATTTAGCCTGACAGTGAACCGCGTAGGCCTGTTGAAATGAAGCGGAGTTTGGCTAGCTGCTTGATAACGTTAATGCTGTCATGGATTTACTTGACAGATCACGAGTCAGCGCACAACCTGAGCATGATTTAAGAATTGCTCTTTTGCATGTTAACCTCTTCCTTGTACCTGTAAACTTTATTTATGCCGTTCACAGTTGGGGAAAAATAGAGTCAATTATATGTTTCGAGTGGGTATTTGCATGAAATTCATAATGGATTTCAGAAATAATGTAAACTAAGTTGCCCTCTCGTTTGAGAGATTGCTTCATGCAGTTGGCTAATACAGGAGTGTGTTGCAATATATCTGCAGGGCAGAAAAAACAGCGAAAAAGCTACAATGAAATTATAATGCTCATATGTGTTTTTCTTTGCCTGGACTATATGTAAGATTTTATGTGGTCCTCAGGGCCCACATTACCCAGATGCTTTTCTAGTCGAGATATCCAACCCTTTGGCTCCTTGTAGTTTACTTTTACTTCAGTAATGTCTTTATAGTGAACCGAATTTAAGCTGAAGTCATAAAAAATTGTAAGCGCTATATAGTGATGTCAATGGCACATGATTTTTTGACCCTTGAACCCACACTGATGCTGAAGTTTTCCAGCCATCTATTTTCCTAAGGAAACAATTGACCCAGCCCTGTAAACTGAAGCCTGGGTATTGAGAGTTACCTGACCATGATAGACACAACCTGTGGCTGCAGTCTGTTTAGAGGGGTATCTTGTGAGTGAATGTTTCATTCATTGCTATTAGTAGTGCTTGGTAAAAAAAAAAAAAAAAAAAAAAAAAAAAAAAAAGTATACAATTAGAAATTATTTTTTTAATATATT
>VOQJ01022162.1:0-14781 GCA_015052665.1 Apistogramma diplotaenia | reverse complement strand
ATATATATATATATATATATATATATATATACATAGAATTACTTTGATTCTGTTCATGTATAAGAAAAAAGTTTTAAAACATGAAAACCACAAACTGAGGGACAGTGTGTATTACAGTATATGGGTACATGTGGTAAATTAGCCCAATGCAAACTGCAGTCTGAATAATTGCATTTAAATATTTTCCTTAATGGTTCATCTTTGTATCATTGGTTTTCTTTATGGATAGTCAGTGCATGCTACAAATGCACACAGTTTAGTCCCACTTCTGGCTCTTTCCAACATTAGTGGAATATTTACATGGTAATTGAAGTGCTTTCACAGCCTGGGTGCATGAGTCCTGTTAAAAAGCCTTAAACCCTAAACTATGCTACATGAGCATCAATGAGCTGTCAAAGCTGAATTTTTTATGCTTCTATTCTGAATCATGCTGCTTTAGGCATTAAGACTGCTGAAATAAAATTATATGGCTATCCTAATTAGACTACTTACACTAATAATAATATGTAACATTACATGAATAGGGTCATAAATTTAATTAAACACGCCTTTACTGAAGAACTGAGCCTTCAGAAATAAATCCTATTAAACATAAAATATTTTTTAAACCTGGGAACCTTTAGCCTGTTTCCTTTTATAAATGAGGAATGCTGTTGCAATCCACAGTAATTGTGAACAAAACAGCAGGTCATGAAGCAAATCAGGGGAAAAAAAACATAACAAAAAAAACAACAACAACTCAATTTAAATATAGAGAAACACCAAACGGGAGAAAAAGTAATACAGCTTATACTCCTATTATGCTGTAGAGGCTGTAACGGCAGTAAGCTCACATAATTTCTAATGTACATACACACACACAGTCTAATATGGGACTTATTAATTGACAAAATGACTTTGATGGTAGTTTGACAGATGTGCAGAACAGAGCAGAAGGCAGACCTAATCACTCCAGCTCTAAATGGATTCATTATGAGGAGCAGCCTGACACGCTGCTACTGCTACTACTGCAATGCAGAAGGAAAGACGGTGGCAGGGTGGGGGGGACTGCAGGCCTAATATAGCACAATGACAGCTATAAAATCAGCTTTTACTTCACGGCAGGGTATTACTCTGAGCTAAGAGTGTTGTAGAGTGATGGAAAGACACTAAATATAGTGTTTGTTTATATATATATATATACATATATATATATACAGTAAATCCCTGTATGCATTTCAAGGTAATGATATATAGCTCTAACTAATTACTAGTGTCTAGCGATTTCAGACACGGTGCATATGGCTCTTAACAACTGCACATGTGGCGGTGGTTAGTACTGCTTGCTCACAGAGATTGCCATCTGGAGGGCGTGGGTTCGATTCCACCCAGCAGCACCAATGTGTGACATCACAATGACTACTTTGTTTATGGTAATACTATAATCGTAGTATGTATACTAAATTATATAGTTAGTAGTGTTTGGTGGTGCAGGATGAGGTGCTGCTAGCCCTGAACGTTTTGTCACTGAGTTGAAGAAGAGGATTGTTGTTGATAACAAGCAAAAACATATTTGCTACATTCTTGCTAAGCAATGTGTGTCAGTCGAACCAACATTTGCACCAGCTGGGGACGCATTGGTAGACATGCTGCCGCCTACATTTCACACTACTCTTCTGCTTCCAGCCCAGCCATTAGCTCCCTCTTTGTACATCTGAGTTCCCATAACAGCTCTCCACTGCTCCCACTGGCTGTCACTGTGTGTGAGAGCTTAATTTTGGATAAGAATATTCTGGTTGTTGAGAGTGAGAAATATGCTTTCATAAGAGACTGCCTCGTTCATTTAATGTCTACAAGTTTCTTATATTTTTATGTTGCTTCAACCCTGTTTTCAAATATGCCATGCCAAGTAGTAAGTACTGTGTAATGAAGCCTATTTCAAAGAATTTGCATAGACAAGTGGTTTTGGTAGATTAAAAACACAACTAAGGTGCAACATGTTTGCAATTTGCCTCTAGTCATGGAGCATCCTGGCTTCAATCCCAGTCACATTAGGTGTGTTACAGCAGGCAGGTTATTCTTCCCCAAAATAAAGTTTATTGTTAGATACATTCCCTGAATCATGTTCTTTTCTTTACTGCCATTTGACAGCTGTAGTTTTGAATCTCTGTCTCATGTTTGTGATTCTGCATCATTAGCTAACATGAAGCAAAGCTTTCAAGTGATGTCACACCACTTTCCACATGACACTTCACATTGTTTTGTCCCCATTGGGAAGAGATTACTTACCTGCATGTGAAAACCCAAGAAACTGTTCATTGCTAATGTCTGTAGCGCCCTCTACAACGAAGCAGGATTTGGGGCTTAACTTCATGTTTAACTGTTTTCCAAAGACTCTCTAAAGTCGTTATATTTTGTTTTAACGAGCATAAATAAGAAATACAGATCCTTAGGACGTCGTTACTTGCTTTTATTCATATTGGCTGCAAGTTATTATAAATCAATTGTTGATTGCTCTGTAAGCCTTATAAGCCCTAAACTTGATGACCTTATGTAGAATTAGCCAATAAGCCTACTTATCTGTTGTATTTGCTATTATTATTATTTTAAAGATTATTTTACTCTTTTTTTGTTTTACCTTGCTATCAGAGCATTTGCTGAATTTATATGTGGCTGAAAAATTTGTTTAATAGAAAACAACAACAATCACTGTCAAAGCAAAAATACTGACATTTCTGATTTAAATCCCTGAGTGTATAACTAACCACTGTTAGAATGAATGAAGCCAAATAAGGAACATAATAATATCTTTGATATTTCACATATTCTAGTACAGTTTCAACATATGCACCAGTTTCTTGTTTAATTTGGTCTCGGGTCTCCATGATGCATACTCTAACAAAGTGTATGAAATGATGCACAAAGTAGTTGGTGCTTCCATTTAATAATTGCTTTTAAAAATAAAGGAGTTTAAGAAAAACTGAATAGAAAATAAAAGTTGAAGGTCAAGACCAAAGTTCTAGGCCAATAAAGCCTTCTTTAGCCCAGATTTACACATAGGTAATGCATCATCAGTATGTTGCAATGCACAGTTTTGACAGCTGACAGTACTTTGAGAAATGCCTTTTCCAAACTAGTTCCCTTCCCAAGCAGTCACCATTTACCACAGAGTATCACTTCAGACTCTCAACTATGGAGGGCACTCTATGTGAAGAGGGTGTGTATGAATAAATTGATTATTACAATGGAGAGCACAAACGTTCCTTGCTGTTTACCAAACATTTGTCACCATGGATACCGATTGATGTCTTGCCTGCTAAGCTACTGTGACAAATTTCCATATTTCTCTGAAAAGAGAATGCAGAGACACACAGATGAGTTTTTTCACTGCTAAACATGAAAACAAGTCAACTGAATTAAAAGTTACAATCCTTTAGATTTTTTGAAAATCAGAGCATGTTTTTTTGAAGTACTTGAAGCTATCTTTTTTCAGTGAGGGCAATTTAATGTAAATATATTCAGTATCTGCCTTTTAAGATAGTTTGCATTTTACATCCTGTTTTTCACATATGAACTAAAGAAAATGTAAGAAGAGAATCCAAGGTCATGACCTTCCTCCCATGTAGGGGTTAAAGTGAGTTTAGCAGGTAGATGAACTATAAGTAGCAGTGCAGTGTGAGGAAATTAGTCAATTAATTAGTCAAAAAATTCTACAGTATATAAAAAATGTGTGCAAGAGGAACCATGTAGTGACCTAACTGTCTCCATAGTATCAAATGGAAGGAACGCCAGGATGCAGCATGTGAAGAATGAGCTTCTTTGACAGTATTTTCTATTAAAATGCCATCTGACTTAATTCCACATTAAGTGAAGTAAAAAGCCAGAGCACCGTTACGGCCATTTTAACCCCTTCATGTGCACACAACAGGGCACAGTCCACGTCTCCAGACTCCCATGTTAAAATGTCCAATTAAAATGATTAAGAAGCATGTTTGCAGCTTTGCTTTCTATTGATGCTTTTCCCCATGATAAGAACTGCACAGCAGGGTGTGAATTTTTATTTAGAAACTAAAAATGCTTACAGTTAGGGGTGCGGCCCCTTTGACTGCCATGTGTACCAGTTCAAATCTACATATAATGATTACTGAACTCTCAACTGTTACAAGCTAGTTGTTTTTAATTTCTCCAGTAACTAAATTATAAAAGGACTGGTTCTTATACAGCCCTTTTCTATTCAAGCACTCAAAGTGCAAGTCTCATTCAGCCATTCATACAACCACTTTTCTTTCCAACAAGTGTTTTCTATCTAAGATTTACACTCCAATGAATGCATTTGACAGCAATTTGGGGTTCAGTATCTTAGCTAAGGATACTGCAGACTGGAGCAGCCATGGATCAAACCACCAACCTTCTGATTAGTAGGTGACCTGCTCTATCTCCTGAGCTACAGTCACCACTAAAATCACTCATTATCATCATTTCCACTACCTGCCCAGCACAAGTGCAAACAGACACAGCTTACAACAGTCAGCAACCACCGGAGACTAAACAAGAGCTAAAGGGAGAGTAAATATTGAGAAATATGGCAAGTGACTGTAAAAACAAACAAGGTGAACAATTAATGCATAAATGATTATTGTAGAGTAGATGAATAAATAAATGAACAGGATATACCTTAGATTTTAAAATGAATGCTGCAGCAGAGTGAAGAGTTAGAGAGAGAGAGATGGATAAAGAGCCATCCTATCTCAGCTCACAAGCCAGAGAAGGCACCTGTGAATTAGCTGATCAATCTGAAGCTCAGAACAGGATGGAACACTTGTTAACTGTCCTAGCTGAAAGACACTGGTAATTTTGGATGAGAGTGCTTTGCTGGTTTAAGAGGCTTTGGGGCCATTATTCTTCATACGCCATACAACTACAAAAGTAGAGTGATGTCTGCATACTTAACAATAAGTTGTGTTTCCTCTGCATGTTGAACTCTGTCTTTGTCATGATGGACAGGACCTAAAGGCCGATTGTCCAGTATCTCAGGATAGCACCCCTTTTGCTGATGATGTAGCCCTCCTGGCTCAGCATGGAGGGAATGGTTTGCAGCTAAGCATGAAGTAGTTGGAGTCCATATCTGAGCCTGGGTGTGGGAAAGTTGTTCACTTTTGAGTGTTGATTAGAGCACTGAAACAGCAACTGCAGACAGTGGAGTGGACACTTTAGTCAGTTGTGGAGAGGACCTAAGGCCTATACAAAGCTGTTTGCCAGTTGAATTATACACCTATTCTTAAAATTAGCTGGTAACTTGACACTATCTGACTGTTGTCTGACAATAGACCTGAAAATCTATTTTAAAAAATCAAGCAAACATGCACCTACTATTACTTGGGAACATATATGTACCTTTTTATCACTGAGAAGATGCATAGAGTTCTGTTGAGGTCAAAGTCTTGGCCCAAGGGGAATGTGTCCCTCGGGGCAGCTATGACTCATGTGGTAGAGTGGATCGTTTTCTAATCATAAGGTCAGTGGTTCAAACCCCAGCTCCTCCAGTCTGCTTGCTGAAGTATCCCTGGGCATGACGCTGAACCCCAAAACTGCCTTTTAACCTCGCTATTGTGTCAGGGTCAGTAGCGACCCTTTTTAGGTTTGCATGAAACTGCCTTTTAAATATATTTCTTGCATCAAGGCTTTTTGACTTTGTCAGGAACCTTTATTTAAGCAAAAAAAAGAAAAATAATTTCACTAAATTATAAGATGCCTTTGTGACATGTAGAGACACGCCCATATGGATAAACACACCTATATGGGTGGACACGCCCACCTGGATGACCTTTTTTTTGGTCATCTAGGTGGGCATGTAGAGAGATATATAAGGCGGGTACAGACAAACTCATTTTAGTTGGTGACTTGCAAAACACACCAAAATGAAGAGATGATTTATAACAAACCAAGCTCACATCTTTGCTGAAGAGGAGGCAGAAGACACACAGCAGCATAGTGACACAGGCGGCACCGGAGCATGGTGCTTATGCTGCCAAAGGGGGCCTCACCAAAAATATTAAAATCAAAGTTGTCATGGATAAAGAAGCCTAGCAAGGTAACCAAGAGGCAATAAACAAATTGGTTAATAAACCACTGTTTTGGCTGATTTAAGACACGGGTCAGAACCGACCCCAACATGAGAAATGGTAACAGAAATTACCATTTTAGGAGGGCTAACAATGAATGCATGATTGGGTGAATAAGACATGAGTGCTTTGAGTGTTTAACCTAAGTAGAAAGGTGCCATATAGGTACCAGTACATCTGTATGGACAGAACTGGACATATTTTACCCTTCTTTTTGAGAGTGTGGGTGGAGTTCTCAATTTGACATTCATATTGTATTCCTCTCCTCACCTTTGGTCAGCAGTGACCATAAGCACATGATACACAAGACTGAGTTTTCTCCATAAGGATCTGGTCGCTCACATTCAGTTAGGAACCCATGTTATAAGGGCCAGGTAAGTTAGTTTAGGCATCTGACCAGAATGCCACCTAGATGTCTTTCTTAGGAGATATTCCTGTTGTATCTAACTCCGAAGAGATCATGGAGCAGTCACAAAAATCAGTGCAATCCAACTGCAGACAACATATGAAAAAAACTGTATTTATTTTGCACTGATTGAATGCAGTCATTGCAGTGGGGACTCTGTAATAGAAAGTAACACACCATCTAACAAGCTGTTAGATTTGGCTGGCTCATGTGATCGGCAATCAGGCAAATTTCCTGTCATCAAAGAGACAGGGAGTAGACAAATAAACATTGATTAAGAAACACAAATATAAACCTTTTGACTCGTTGGGCAAGCTTGAGCAATGATGGATCATGACATAAAAGCAGTGACATATTTTGGTGTTAGACTTCCAGTTCCAATTTACTGCCGCTTATTTATTCAACTGCACTGTGGTTGAACCTTTATGTGTAGTTCCTTTTAAGTTCAATCCAGCTTATTTTGGGGCAACCTTCAAGGCACACACCGAAAAGGATCCTGGGCAGATAAGGCCTAGGTATTTGCTGGAATTAACCTGAGCCACTGTCTCTTTGTTGGGGTTCGGGTTGGCTGGGTTGTTTGACTTGTGCTGCCTCAGTCTACTTTTTGGGTCTAGAATTCTCAGCCATGATACTCTTTGTATTCAAAATATCCCATTTTGGCAGAAAAGTACCCAATCTAGCAACACAGCCTCACAACTTACAGTCAAGTGAAACTTTGTTGTTTCCTTCCTAATGCAACAATCTTTGCCACCATGATGTTAATTTTACCTATTTTAAGTTTTTTTGCTTCAGTCTATCAGAATTATGTGCAGCTTGGCTCAGTAAGGATGTTCAAAGACTATCCTTCATGTCTATCCCTGGATCAGAGCCCACTAATTTTCCAAAGGTTAATTCTCACTCACCATTTATCTTACATGGTGCATTATCAATATTCTGTGCATTTCTTCAGGTGGTATGCAAGTTTCCTCCCTTGCTTATTAACAATTACCATAAAGAAAAGCTGATTCAGATGCACACCCCAGCTGATTAAAAAAAAAATAGTGTTATGAGGAATAGGGTTTTCCAAAGAGGAATGAAAATTCAACCTACAGTAATGAAAACAGGCAAAATAAAATAGACAAAAAATATATGAACTAAATTTACTTTATGAACTAAATTTACTTTGACCAGCACACACAAAACAGACACACAGACTTCTGCCCCCTCACGTGAGTGGTCCCCCACCCCACCCTAGAATCCCGGATATCTCGATGCGGGCCAACCCACCCCACACAGCAGTGCGCCCTAGGAGGTGCAGACCCCTCCAGCGCAGGGAGGCACTCAACTGGGAAACAGGCGACCCTGCAGCACCCACCACCATGTGTACCCCAGATCCCACACTTCAACACCATCAGAGTACCCATCAACGCCCCACCACCAAAAACCAGGGCCCGCACACGCAAACCACAAAAAAGGCAGTCACCGTCTTCACTGAATCCCCCGGGCCTCATTTGAAAAAGGGTGGAGTGCCTGCTCCAGTTCAGGGATGAGTTTCTGCCCCAGGTGAAGGAGTGAAGGAAGGAAGCGGGAAATTGAGAGATGGAGTGATGATGTATCTGCAGTGATCTTTCGACTGGCCTGGGAACCCCTCGGTGTCCCCCCAGATGAGCTGGAGGAGGTGGCTGGGGAGAGGAAAGTCTGGGCTTCTCTGTTTAAGCTGCTGCCCCTGCGACCCAGCCCCAGATAAGAGAAAGAAAATGGATGAATGGATGGAGTCACATTTCTAAATGGAGATCAATATTTAATTATTCATACAGTTCTCTATTGGACCCATATATATACCATATATTGAAGTAACTGTCAAAATGCAGCTGTTAATGTGACTGTGTTAGTGTGCCAGACCTCTGTAAATACCCGTGGTGTCACACAGCCTGCAGAAAAAAATGAGCAATATGCTCATTTACAGACATGGCACAATATCTTTATTAGCACATGGCGGGCTAAGATTCTGACAGTGAGTAATGTTTTGTGCTCTTACACATTGTAGAGGTCAGCTGTTACAGTTTCAGTTACTGGGACAGAAGAGTTCATTCATATGTATACAAAAAAAAATGTATAATAATTTTAAAAACTTGCTCATTGGGTCTGCTTGTTTTTGATCCACAAATTTGCAGGGAATTACTGAGATGAACTGAATGCATTCTGTATATAAACTGGTGCACTGTTAGCAGCAGACAGTGGCGTGGTGGCACTACAAGTCAGTTGTCCAAAGACGTTTCCACTCCACTGGATGCATTTTTATAAATGCATCACCACACTCATTTGCTTTCAGTCACAGATTGACACTGTGCCTCTTTGGTAGATCCTGACAGTCACTTTTTGATGCCAAAAGAGATTTTTGCACCAGCGCAGACTGTTAGTAAATGTGGCCCTAAATATCATAATTGCAGCTTTCACTGCTCATTATGTCTTTGTTGGCTTTCTTGCATGAGATGCACTCTAAGTGACAACTGAATTTCAACTATTTTATTTCCTCTTTTGGTAGCATGGCACCTCTGTATAAGATACACAACTTATTGTGAGTACTTTTCTTTTACCAGAGGTGGACAGGGTAAATATATTGTCAGTTGTGACCACCACTACTGGATGTTGCAAATATGTTATTACTATAATAAATACACATTTTGATTTTATAATGGACATGAAGGATGGACAGCATCACTTCTGCACAGGCCATATTAACTGCAGATACCCATTCACAATAGTACCATATAACCTACTCATTTCATTTATGAGACTGATTTCGTGTGATTGCTTAATTGCAAGTGCCCCAAAGTGACATCAGCATGACTTCCATGCATATTGTAAAGATAGAAATCACTCACAGGGAGTCTGACAAATAGCCCTGTGCAGTCACTATTTGCCAAGAAAAGGACGTGATGCACAAGCATAGCTCTAGTTAGCTGTGGGTATAAATACACATTTATGTAATTTAACCTTTTCTGTTTCCATAAAACACCAAAGTCATGACATTCTATTGGGGGAAAAAGAATCATTTGTTTAGCTTATATCCATATATATTTAATACATGAGACAATTTCAGTTTATAAAACTGTGACTCTAGAGTATACATCAGATAACATTAGATTAGAAGACCTGAATGGAATGCCGGATGAGCCAAGTTGGACATAAACCATGAAATATTAAAAAAAGCAAATTATGCTACACTTCTTGCCAAGAGGGAGATGACAATCTATTTTTATTACAAATATTAAATGTGCCTCCTAATTCTGTAGCTGTGTATGCAGTCCTGAGCATTGGGCCAGGATGACTAACACACAGGTACACTGGATATCAGGTGACAAGCAGACTGATAAAGAGACAAAGAAACGATGCAGCTCACATCCAGTGTCTCATATCTTGATACATGCAGACAGTTATTGTAAACCACATATTCATCTCCAAAAATGACAAAAAGAAAAAAAAGGTTTGGTTTCTGGTAATGGCACACCTCATTTGATTTGTCAACACATTTCCACTCATCTCCATTAATGTTAATGGCTTACGGGGGCCCTTGCAGTGGAGTGAAGCCATTTCTCTGGTGAAATGCACCAATAAAATTTACAAAGTGAGCAATAATGGATGAATAGTATTTTTTTTTAACTTGGTGATTAGGCTAATGTGCTTTTAATTGGCAGTCGGGAGCTTCTTTTGTTAAGGTTTGCAGAATTAGTTCAGTAGAGTAGACAGGAGGTGTTGAGCAGTGTGCTTTTCAACAAATAATGAAAAGACACCATGCAAATGCTGCAGGTACACTCATCATTTTGTGGAAATTTAGAAAGCCATTATTTGAACACTTCAAATAGACTCTCACAATGTTTGTAAACCCAGAAAAGCCTTTCACAGCACATTCCTGTGTGTGAAGGGAATGTAATACACATATCCTACACGTATCCTTCGCCTCATCAGATTCCAGGCGGCATTTCTGTGGTTTAAATGTGAGTAACAGCAGTTGAGTATGCACTTCACAAAATCAGATAACCTGATCTGATTTACTCTGAGGTTGGAATTGAAAGCAGAGCAGGAGAGATTATTGTTTGATTTAAACAAGTTGCAAACTGTAAACAAGAATCTAATGTAACCAGCAAAATGTTTGCTAAACTGTTCTGAAAATGTGGGTACTGTTCCACATCTCTACACCGTGTTGTCAGGTGCATAAGTGTTTAGAAAATTACAAAAGGTCTGTCCTACTGGGTGGTGGCCCCTTGGCAGACCCAGGCAGCCCAGCCAAAAGACTAAATCTCTCGGCTGGGCTGGGAACGACTTGGGGTGACTCCAGAAGAGCTGGTGGGGGTGGCTCGGGAGAGGGAGGTCTGGGCTTCTCTGCTTAGGCTGCTGCCCCCCGCGACCCGGCCCCAGATAAGAAGAAGAGAACAGAGCTCTTCAAATGAAATAATATTTTTATGCAAAAATATAATCGTTTTTCGTGATTTAAAAAAAAACTAAATTGCATTATCTTTTTTTTTTGGATTAAGATGCTAAATTACACTTATTCACTTTATTTCGTGAATGGAAAAAATGTGTGAGTGCTTAAATGTTATGCTTGATTAATTTCATTTGATTAATCATTGTGTTGGATCAAATTTGGGTTTTAAAACATGAGTGCAGTTTACTGAATTCAATCATTATTACTTTTAAATAAGTTTTTGATAGATTTCTAAAATGTGTTTTTGTGAAAGATGGTCTAATAAATTTGTTAAATGCTGGATATTAGTGAACTGTATTCATTCTGAAATAACAGGTTTCCACAATCAGCATGCAATCTGCATACTTCCATGTCATGATTTTTTTATATAAGGAAAGACATTTGCCTCCAGATGAAGCAGAGAAAGTGGTGATGAATTTTGAAGAGAGAAGCCTGCACCTCTAAGAAAGCAAGAGAAAGTCCAGCTGAAGAAACTAAAACTATTGTGTCAAAAGAAGAAACCAGAAAAGGTGCAGCACTCTAAAATGTTTCCACAGGACTGAAAAGGTTTGAAATAAAAAAGCGGAAATATTTGAGATTCTGAATATTTTCCCCCTGAGATGCTCTCAAAAAGAAAAGTGTCAGTGTCAAAGTTGATAAAGACTAGCACACTGTAAGAAAAAGGAGACAACAAAAAGGAGTACAAGGAGTTAAAATAAGTGAAATGTATTAAATTAAAAGATTAAAGCCTACATGTTTTTATTGGTAGTGTGCTACATTTACATACAATTTAATATTTTTTATTTAATTTATTGTAGCTCTGAACCTTTAGTGGCTGATTGTGTTTTGGAAAGCTGCACCTCTCTCATTGGCTCTGCCTCTCTAGGCTCTTGCCCTTTGACCTTGGGGGCTCCCTCTGAGGTCTCCCGCCTTCCTCCTCTGGGGTGTGCACACGGTTGCCATCAGGATGTGTGGCCTCAGGTCTTCTGAGCTCCTGGTGGGCTGGGTCTTTCCCTGACTTCACTTTAATGATGAAAATTATTATTTAAAAAAAAATCAAATTGTTCTAATGCACTTGAGGCACAAAATTTTAATAACCTAATCAACAATGATGGTTTTGTTTTTGAATTCAGTAAGGATATAAAATGTTCTGAAATGTCTTTCTTTTTTAATAAAGACAAGACATATTTTCCCCCAACATCAGTCATGATTTAAAACTGGCACAGCACAACAACTGCCTCTGTTAAAATTGTAAATTACATTTAAATTACATGATGCAATGGACTGCAAAATTACAGAGTTGCTTTTCTAGGTCCATTGCTCATCACCATATTTATAAATAATTGTTGTAATAATTTATCAAATGCTGTGTTCTGTTTATATTCAGATGGCACAGTTATCTGTTGTGCTTCTTCTTTTGTACAAACCCTTAAATATTTCCATTTTCCCTTTATGCACTTCAGTCTCATTTGACTGAACTGGAGTTAGTGTCAAATACTCAAATTTGAGTCTGTGATATCCTAAAGGGCAAAATATCTATCAAACAATCCAAACATCCAACCCTCAATTTTCTTCAACTTACCCGGGATGGGATTTGGAACTTCGGCTCAAGTAGCGACCTAAGCAAAGGAAGCCAGTACTCCCTCAGCTCCTCCAGCTTATCCGGGTAATATCAAGGTGCTCCCAGGCAAGCGTAAGGATATACTCTTTCCAGCATTTTCTGTGTCTCTCCTAGGGCTCAGTGTGTAAACACAGAGAGAGTAGAAAGAGATGAGTGAAGAAGAAACACTAAGTGCATCATGGAAAACCCCCCAGCAGCCCATTGCATCATAACTAAAGGAGGGTTAAGGGTCACCTGATCCAGCCCTAACTATAAGCTTTATCATAAAGAACAGTTTTATGCCTAATCTTAAAAACAGAGAGGATGTCTGTATCCCAAATCCAAATTGGGAGCTGGTTCCACAGAAGAGGGGCCTGAAAGCTGAGGCTCTGCCTCCAGTTCTAACTTATGCAAGAAGTATGCTCTGTCAGCATTCTAGCGGCAGCATTTTATATCAACTGAAGGCTTTTTAGGGAGCTTTTAGGACAGCCTGATAATAATGAATTACAATAATCCTACCTAAAAGTAATAAAGGCGTGACTTCCCTTTTCAGCATCATGTTTGGACAGGATATTTCAATTTTTAGAAATATTGCAATATTTAGAAATAATGCAAGAAAGCAGTCCTTCATATTTGTTTAATATGTCCAATGAAGGACAAAAGTCTAAAGTGACCAAGATTTTTCATAGTGTTACTGGAAGCCAAGGTAATGCTATCCAGAGTAAGAATCTGGTTAGACATCATGTTTCTAAGATTTGTGGGGCCGAGTACAAGAACTTCAGTTTTATCTGAATTTAGAAGCAAGAAATTAGAGGTCATCAAGGCCTTTATGTCATTCCTGCATTATAACTAAGTGATATGTGTTATCTGGCTTCATAAATCGATAAAGCTGGGTATCATCTGCATAACAATAAAGATTTTGCAGTGCTTTCAAATAATACTACCTAGCATTGACCCCTGTGGAATTACATAATTAGTCTCGGTGATGGGAAAAATGAATTATGAGAGAGAGAAACTTTTTTAAGGCATTTAAAAACTTTACATACACTAAGATTACTATTGCTTTAAACAATATGGGACAGCCCATATGATGATCTCATTTCTTTTGAAGCTTCTGATTTATTCTGGTTTATTGGCAACATTTGAGTTGTTAGAAACACACCCGTGGATGTATTTTTAGACACACCTGAAACACACTGCTTGTTTGTGTACCATCATGGGAAAGATATCAGCCAAGATTTCAGGAAGAGAACTGTGGACTTGCAGAAGTCTGGTTCATCCTTGGGTACAATTGCCAGATGCCTGAAGGTTCATCTGTACAAACAACCATACGCAAGTACAAACAAGATGGGAATATCCAGCCATCATACCGCTCAGAAAGGTTCTGTGTCCCAGAGATGAATGTGCTTTGGCCAGAAATGTACCCATCAACCTAAGAAAAAAAGCAAAAGACCTTGTGAAGATGCTGGCTGAACCTGGTACTGTAAGAGTGTGTCTTTATCCACAGTGAAGTAAATACTACATCGACATGGGCTGAAAGGCCACTCTGCCCGGAAGAAGCCATTACTCCAAAAGAAACATAAAAAAGCCAGATTAATGTCTACGAATGCACACATTAACAAAGACCATAATTTTTGGAGACAGGTCCTGTGGTCTGATGAAACTAAAATTGAACTGTTTGACCATAGTGACCATCATTATGTTTGGAGGAAGAAGGGAGCTGCTTGCAAACCTGAGAACACCATCCCAACTGTGAAACACGGGGGTGGCAGCATTATGTTGTGAGGTTTTTTTTTTGTTAGTTTTTTTGTGCCTGTCATGTCTGGTAGTTTTTGCAAACAGAATGATATGCCGAATGCATTGTTGTACCCGACATATTTGCTTTAAGAAGTACCGCTTTATTAATATAAGCTATTCTTGTTTTTGTTTTTTTTTGGTTTTTGGTTCACACATGTTAGTCCAGACAGGCAGGAAGGAAGGGGTGGGAGGAGAGGAGACAGAAGAAGAGAGAGAAGGGAAAGGAAAGAGAAAACAAACACACCCCCCCCAAAAAAAACAAACAAACAAACAGTTGAATAAGTGATACCACACATACATACACACATTCATGAATACATGAATACACACCCACACACACAAATTCTCATCGTGGTTTGTCGCAATGTGTGTGTGCTTCCATCCTGGAACATACTCACAAATGAGGGCAAAAAGCCGCAACCCCCCCCCCCCC